>JAGVSP010001142.1:0-61862 GCA_022494985.1 Micrasema minimum
TGCTACACAAAAAAATGACTGAGAAAATAGAGCACTCATAGACAACATATTTTAGTCCGTGCTCATAGAATTGCGTAAAGGACATTTTGACGTAATTTGACGTAATTGACAAAATATATTAGATCAAATTTAAAAATGGCTGCTGCCGCCAGGTTTTTTGGCCGTGCGCGAGGTGAGTTCTTGAATTATGTAATATAAATCGTGTATAATTTGATAAACCTATAGATTTCTACATTTTTGTTATTTTATTTAACCAAGCCGCTAAATATTACTCATGACTGATTAACGTACAATTAAATGTAAGTTTCATTTTCCTTCGCTGGGAATTGTCAAACTCTGGCATCTCGTTTTATTATCCTCTCTGTGTTAAGGATGTGTGTGTTAATGTCTTATAAACGGCAATCTAATATATAAATTGAAGTAATAATCGATGTCATCTTTGTCTAGGTCACGGTCTTCTTGTTTCATAAAGGTTATTATTAACTTCAATGTTACGACAAGTAGTTTGCAGTCGTGTATTTGGCAATAGGCGTGATTGATTAGTGAAGAACTATATTCATTTGTAGCCATAATATAGATTTGGCACTGGCCGGCTTTGTTTTACATAATTTGTTTATTATATTTGTTTACTGGTCAAAGTTTAATCGGCATGTCTAGGAAACGCTACTTGAGTAAATTGTTCTACTTATAGGTATTTCAATCTTTGTGCATGCTTATCAATTTGTTTTTGTTTTAGATGGACTGGTCCTTAGCAATGTGCGGTTTAGTTCCCAGTACAATCAGACTAGAAAAAACCTTAAACTCACCGCACAGACCAAAGTTATTTGCCAGGTGATGATTTTATAGTGATATCAATCAACACAAACATTCATCTGTGTTGCATCAATATTATGCTTACTGCATTCCATTTGTTATCGCATACCTATAATATACTACAATTCATTATGTTAACTTCTTGGTATGCTAGGAAGTTGTATTTGTAATATTTTCAATGAAACTATCTTCGCAGTTTTTTTTTTCAAATGATAATAGTAATTTAATATTAAACCAAGTACATTAGATGTTTATGCATCAGATTAAAGCTGTTAGTTTACTTATAATACTACCTAATGATAAGCTTGTAGAATAAATTTTCCTGTGAATGCTTAAAAACAAAACAAGATACAATAATTCACAGAAAATGACAGTTTACAAGGCTATTAGAATGGGTCATTAACACCTCTTTACATTATATTCAATTGACTGAACTATCTTTTAAGCATAAAATAATCCATTACCAATAAAAATAAAAAAACAGCATTATCAGCAACATTAGGATTCATTCACAAAAGTACTTTTTAACACATATCTTAAAGTTTTAAGATAATGATGATAAAAAGAAACAAAGTTTGTATTCCGTCAATAGTTCAATGGGAAGCGGCCATGTTTTTTCGCTCTCCCTGTAAAATTAGCCAAGGTGTAGATAGGTTGTTTTGATGCTAGGCCCCTCAATTATACAGTATCTCCCTAGCCACTCATTTAAATATAACACATCCTGTAATAGACAAATGATAGTGGTGGTGATGTTATATTACAGTTTTGTTTGTATACCCAGGGTTTTACCGGCAAGCAGGCCACGTTCCACATGAAGCAGGCAATCGAGTACGGTAGCAAGGTGGTGGGGGGCGTGTCCCCCGGCAAGGGCGGGCAGACGCACCTCGGCCTGCCCGTGTTCAACTCCGTGGTGGAGGCGCGCGACGCCACGGGGGCCGAGGCCTCCGTGATCTACGTGCCGCCGCCCGCCGCCGCCAAGGCCATCATCGAGGCCATCGACGCGCAGGTGCCGCTCGTCGTCTGCATCACACGAGGGCATCCCCCAGCACGTGAGTACCCCCACTCTGTACAGAAAAGGGTCATTATAAGCTGCCATCGACGAATATTTTTATCCCAACAGAGACAGAGAATCTCTGGATAGGAATGTGGATTATCAAGGCGTTTACTGGGCTTATGACCTGTCATTGGCTGGGTTTCAGTGGCCACTTGATGTATTACAACATTCCCCATTCTGGCTTTCATCTGATTACCATACATGACAAATTCTGAAGATCTTTTAGTATGAATCATCACTCATCACGGAACGCTTCACCTTTAGAGACAGTTTTCTCACTAGTGACATCTGTTGAGAAAATTGCTAAGCATTTAGTTATCAACTTTTTTTGGTGTCAGTAGGAGATAATTGTTGAGATCTTCAGGCGTCTTCTAGTAAGTAATTCAATGGGGTTCTTTCCGATTTTTAATTTTTTACTTCAAAAAATTGATTGAAATATTACAATATCAATATCAAGGGAATTTTTTTAAATTTTTACGATGTCATATGAATTTTCTAGCGCGGTTTGAAATAGCGCTTTTTCAATCGCTCGCAAAATCCTCCATTTGGCGCGCATGCGGTGTGACGTCACAGCAATATAGGCGCTTACTACGGAATGAATTTCACGCCTTTCACGGTGGACGGGTATGACGTCATTAGCCAATAACGGGCGGTAAAAATCATTCATATTTTCGTGTTTTTAAAACATAAATTTATTAATAAAAACTAAATTTTTGAGTATTGTGTTTTATATCGTTGGAATTGTAAAAATATACTTTAAATATTTATAACGTTTTTCAGAATATTCATGTTATCTGGAAGAAATTAAAATTATATTCGGATGAATCTTAGCTTTACCAAAAACATTGATAGCCAAATGCATAACAATTTTCTCAACAAATGTCTCCAAAAGTGAAACGTTCTGTGATGATTCATACGAATAGATCTTGGGAGAATGGAGAATGGAGAATGGAGAATGGGAGCTGGCGGCCGATGGCTTGACCTTGTTTGTTTTGTTTTTATTGTTTTTATGGACAGCCAACAGACATACACTTATTTTAAATATACACACAACATTAATTTCTAACAATAATGTCCACTTAAAGGCCATCACTTAAGTACTAAAAATATTGAAACATTTATTATTGTTGCAAAGTACCCATCCTGTACACAGTTGCTTATTTGTAATATGTAAAGCATAAATTAAAATGTTTTAAAGGAAAAGTAACATAACTGAAAAATAAAATTGGCATTTTTTAGAAATTAAAATTTAGAAACAATAAAAAAAATAAAAAGTATAATACCTAGATAATCAATGTATGTACAGGATAGGTAGTCATCACATACCTGTATGATGAGTATGGTATGGCTTGCAGGATATGGTCCGAGTGAAGCACAAGCTGATCCGACAGAGCGCGTCCCGTCTCGTGGGGCCCAACTGCCCCGGCATCATCTCGCCCGAGCAGTGTAAGATCGGCATCATGCCCGGCCACATCCACAGGCGGGGCTGCGTGGGCGTCGTCTCCCGCTCGGGCACCCTCACCTACGGGCTGTGCAGCAGACCACCGAGGTAGCCACACCACACACACCACCACCACCACCTCCACATTCACCCTATCTTCTCATCATTTCTCATTTTTACATGTGTACTTGTGTATGAAATACCCTTAGAGTAATGACGCGCAGGCTATAGAGGGGCCCTAACGGTCAAAAACCATTCTATGATTGTCAAACACGAAGTTGGCTACAGTTTGCAGCAAAACAAATGCCAATGTTTTACAAATGCCTAATGCGGCCTTGGCATATCGACAGTAATCAACTGTCACTATCAACAGTAAACATACTTTAATTTACAAATTGATCACCTAAATTAAGAAAAACTGGTAAATAATGTAAATATGTTGATAAAAGGAAAGTTTTCATACAAATAATACCCATGTTAGGACAATATATGCCAAAATCAATGTAAATCAAAATAATTATTTATCGAAATCAATTACCTGTGAAATGTGACTCCTTTAACACCTTTGACACTCTTACTGCTACAACCAAGCATACTACAATTCACCATTGCCGTTTTTGATGATTAAAATCAGGAACTATCCACGTTATTTACTAGCAAAGCGACGAAAGTGACCGTTACGCGTCTGTTGTCAAACAAATAATAATGGCCGCCAGCAGAGTGAAGTTGTCGCTAACCAAAAATTTGCAACGCTTCCGCTCTATGGGAAACGGCGAAAGGGCCTCTCTATAGCCTGCGCGTCATTACTCTAAGGAAATACCTTACTGTGCAAGTCCCATACTGTCCCATTTACAAATTTATTTATTTTTTTGTAGGTAGTTAATATTTCGACGGTCCCAAACGTATACCGTCGAATCTGAAAAAGGGCAATTTTCGTTTTATTATTTTTAAACTGTCCAATTTACATAATATTTTCAAGTGGTCAAAAAAAATATATATATATTCGATTCAAAAAATCCCAAAATTTAATAGGAAAAAAAATTTTTTTTTTTCTACTTAAATATTATGTAAATTGGACAGTTTAATACAATACAACAAAAATCCCATTTTTTCAGATTCGACAGTATACGTTGGGACTGTTGATTTTATACTTATAGTAAATAATGTCTATTTTGGCGGGGTGACCATCTCAAGACACTTTTCTGGGACCATCTCATAAAGCCACTTTTTCGCAAATAAATAAAATTTACTTTTATGATTCTCTAATTTATCTTTAGGTGGTATACAATAATTATAAATTCTAGGAGCCAGATATATTATGTGACTTCTTTGACCAAATGCAGTTTTCATTTTAGATGTCACATATGAATGATTCCTTCTGTATCTTGTGTACTGTTGTAATTGTAATTTATTTTAAAAAATATATATATTTGTTCATAAAGTATACCTACAAACAGGCTATGCCTTGGTAGGATTTTTGTTCATTTTTTCTGATGTATATGTGATTTTATGTATTTCTTTGTAAACAAATTTTTTTCTTTTGAAAATAAATTTAAAAAATAAAAAAAAACAAGGTTTGTTCCTAAAAAATTGCGACAAGCATGATAGGAACACGCAAAATAAAAACAAATTTGCAGATACTATAAGCCGGCCGCAAAGGGTCAGTAAGTCGTTTAGAGGGCAATGTGCACGCTTTGTATAACAGGGTGCCAGAAAGCATTCAATCATTATGTATAAAAAAAATGTTAAAAATTAATTATGCTTGAAGGCCTATTACCAGATAGGTGACTATTTTGATGATCCAAACACTTGGACATGTTAATTTATATTTCTATAGTTTTGTTATGTTATTTTTATTATATTTTGTGATATTTTTTTGGTATATTGTAATCTTTTGTTTTTATTGATGTCAAAAAGTGATTTTTATCCTATTTTTAAAAATGTTAAAATAAATAAATAGATCATGCCACATCTTTTTCGGCCTTCTTCAACTTTTACATCCTGGCACACTCGCATAATAAATTCTTTTCGACTTTGATCTTTAATTCGCTCCACATGGTCAAATCACCTTTCTGTTCTAATTTGGACATCCGTACACCCATCACAAAGGGGCCATCTCCCTAATAATAGTTTTGTGGCCAGGTGGGCTTGGGGCAGACCCTCTGCGTGGGTATCGGCGGCGACCCCTTCAACGGGACGGACTTCATCGACTGCCTGGAGGTGTTCCTCCAGGATCCGGAGACCAAGGGAATTATCTTCATCGGGGAGATCGGTGGCGTAGCCGAGGAGCAGGCTGCGGAGTACCTCATCAAGCACAACTCGGTTAGTAGCTAGCGCTCCATACCAAACTTGTGAACTTTGTATTTCATTTCATCTAATGCAATGTAACGTATTATTTATTTATCATTAGGATATTTATATCAGGATATTTATATCAGTAATATTACACGAGAAAATAGATAAAACATCTTAAGCCCACTTTATATGGCGCAGTTTACTACACATTTTTCTGTGCAGTCTGAAAACGGTCCCGTATAAAGCTAAAACTGCATGAAAAACTGTGTGCTAGTGTCAGATTTAAGCTGACATGACAGTCAATGTTTTTTTGTGTAAACGTTTAAGTAGACATTGGTTTATTGTATGCTTTTAAATACGTAAAAAACCAATAACATATTTACAATATTAGCTAAATATACTATTTCCTGAGAGCAAACATACGATAATAACTTACAATCGCGTTTCAAAAATACACATATTTAGCGTGTCTTTTGACAGAAGTTTGACAGACTGCACAGTTTTCTGAACAAGAAACTGTGCAGTTTTCTGAACAAGAAACTGTGCAGTTTTCTGAACAAGAAACTGTGCAGTTTTCTGAACAAGAAACTGTGCAGTTTTCTGAACAAGAAACTGTGCAGTTTTCTGAACAAGAAACTGTGCAGTTTTCTGAACAAGAAACTGTGCAGTTTTCTGAACAAGAAACTGTGCAGTTTTCTGAACAAGAAACTGTCTCATATAAAGCGGGCATTATATACCGAATCCAGTTGTTCAAGTTCGGTGCCACAAAATGGCGTTTATTTTCAATAAATTTTTAAATACAAAAGTAAAATTGATTCCACTAACCATGTGGTTATCAGCGGATTCAAATTTGAAGTTTTTAAATACTTAAATATGTAAATTATGTCTCAAAAACGCCTTAGAAAAAAGAATCTACAAATAATCTAGACTTATCCGTATGACGACAATATTATTTAACATTTTGGGCGTGTTCAAATACTTGTACACAAATCTGGATTTTATCCCAAGACGGGAGTAGGTATATATTTCATTTTATATTCCTACAGAGATGAGGTAGAATTTTTGCAAATGGTCATAAGCCCTGTAAACGCTCGAATATCCATATTCCTGAATTTGAAAAAATTCTACCTCATCTCTGTAGGGATATAAAATGAAATTTAGACAATATTATTGTTTATTACCTGTTTTCTTGTTTGTTGACTTCTAATCTGTTTACTTTTTAGAACATAATCATATATATATATATTTATTTATTTATTTTATTATTATTTTTAATTAAAAAAAGAAACATTTGAGTTCTAATGATATACTCAAATATTTCAGTTTTGAGACTGCTTTCAAATAGTCGGAAATAACTGTGTCAGAAAGCAGGAAACAAGTTGTGCTGGAGTGGGATTCGAACCTAGAGATTCTAATCCGGAGTCCTTAAATCTACCACTAGACCACAACCCGGTATAATGAAGTATTTCTTCATTTATAATCCATACACTTTTCTGTTATTTTTCTTTTTTGTCTACTTTCTAATTGAACTAATCGTAATGTATTTTGTTTTCTGTGCGGAAACATTTAAAAAAAAAACAATCTATTTGACCAATCACTTTTGAGCAAAAATCAACTTAACACTGAATGATATTCCGATTAGTTCAAGCATTGACAAGATTGTTTAACTTGTTTAACAGGGCCCCAAGGTTAGTTCCCTCCCTTAGCCGGTAGAAGAGTTGGAATAATGGTCGGAAAGGTTTTGTTTATTTAGCATCGCATCTCCTTCGTACACATTCACTGGCTTTCATACAACTACATTCTCTGTGTACCATATATCTTGTGCTTTACCATTCAACATGAGGCAGTCCAACTATTCTGGTTCATTTTCATCACTAAATTGCCTCTCTTATACACAACTGTTGGGTTCAATTTGTCTATTGACCTCAAATTGTTACTATGTTTTAAAAATATTTGATGGATACATTTTTTAAATAGAATAATTCCAATTATAGGTATTCCAAGCGTTTATTTTACTTTTGACACATGGGCGCATATAAAGTTCCGTAATTATTGACAGGCAACCATAGACCGAAAAATGCAGTACTTCATGTGTTTTTTCTTTACTTTTTTCGTTAGTGAAGCACATGTTCTTTAGCTCCGATATTTATCGATATCGCTATTTATTGAGCCTACAAGTTTATTTTTTCCATGAAAAAATATAAAATGTGATTTAAATTAAAACCTATTTGGTTTTTTTTTTCTTTGTTTGTCGCGACACAGAATTTCCCAATTTACATTACGACAATAAAATAGTCCTATGCATATTTGGGTTTTCTGTAGCTCCTGCACCCGATGACAAACTCCAATTAAGGAGTTTATCGGGACTGTATTTAATGTTTCTTTTGTAAAGAAATTATGTATTTTTTGTAATATTTTTTATTAAATAAAGACTGTTAAAAAAAGTTTTACGACAGCGCTTTCGTAATATAAACTCTGCTTTAAACGCCTAGGTATGTTTATTAACTACAAAATGTTGAGCAAAAGTAAAATATAAATGTGTTAAATTGATTAAAACTACTTATGAGAAATTGATTCGGTAACGCATTAGGACATCCCTAATCGATACATAATCGAGCTGTCAAAAGTAAAATAAACGCTTGGAATTGGAATAGTTCTAAAATCTCCCTGTTATTGGACTATTTAGATTCTTTATTAATGCATTTATTACTTGTATTGGTTTTTACGTAACCATTTTTTACCAAATTTTCGTTGTATAAGTGAATTTCTGTCAATATCACATTATACATTACCATAATTCCTCCATTAGGAAATACAATGTAAATTTGCTTCATTATTTACTTAGATTTTCACCGTTCAGTTTTATTTTGTTTGGACTAAAAATTCTACTGTAAGACTAACAAGACTTGTTTGAAATTTTTAGATAATCTGTTATTAAAAGGATTAATCATTTTGGCTTTCAATTTTAGTATCAAAACATGAATTATAACTTGAAAAGTGTTTTAATGATTTGATAAAAACCTATGTACATGCATTTAAAAAAAATATTACAACATTTTGGGCGTGTTCAGAGTCTTGCAAATTGCAGTCATCTGCAGGTGATTACTAGTACTTAATTTAACTCGTTCAGAGTCTTACAAAAATAAAGTATTTTGCTAATAAATACTTAACTTCAATATCAATGCATAGATAGAGCTTTCAACTCGCTGGTGGATGATTCTCGATTCGTAACATATATACAAAGTGAAAAATGTTACCTGGTGTGGATATTCGCTAATAAGCGGAATGGGGAATGTTGTAGTACCTACATAAAGTGGCCACTTAACCCAGCCAATGACAGGTCATAAGCCCTGCAAACGCTCGAATATCCATATTCCTGAATTTGAAAAAATTGTACCTCATCTCTGTAGGGATATAAAATGAAAATAATTATTATTTATAACTCACAAAATAAACAAAGTAAAACAAAGACAATTTTTTTCCCCGTTTAAAAGCTGCTTATATTTTCCTCAGATAGTTCCGAGATCAGGAAATTATATTCTGAGCATATTAATTTGAAGTTATATATTTCGACCATACATTATGTTGTGTTCTGTATCCATCATTGTGGAATTATGTAGCATGTTCGGAACAGAGTTAAATATTCAATCATTTTTAAATAATGTATCGTTTGTATTCTTTTTTAACCTTCCATACATTTCCACTTACCAAAGGGAAAATGCAACAGGTATCACACTTGGTTCGTCACTTGTTATGCTCGTAAAACATGTTTCTTCTAACTTGTGCATCAGTTGAGAATGTTGGAGAGACAACATTATTCATATTTATCTAATATATGGCATGTGAAAATATTAAAGTTAAATATTCCTCTAAGATTATTTATAATTTAATTCTTGGATATTAAATCTGGCAACAATATTCAAAATACGAAATAATTCAACTCACTAATTATCATATAGATTTTTTAAATATATATATGTCCCTAAAATGAAAAATGAGGTATAAAAATGATACTCTTACATCTTTCAAATCTAAGTCACGAGTATCGATTTATCAGCTTAAATGTCAAAAAAATTCATGTTCTCTTTGTAATAGGAATCTAAAACTTATCTGATAAGTTTCATCTTTCTGTCACTAAATTTGTGGACTTTTAACTCATTATTTTTACTGTATCAATTCAATAGTTTTTGAAACAAAAAATAAGAGATACTTGTTTGGATTTTGGCATTGATTTGTTATAATTTAAAAATCATCCTAATCTGTTTTATGACTTCTATTGGATTTTGGTTCTAAAATTGTCTAACCGCTTGTGATTATTAAAGGGGATCAAAGCGAAGCCCGTGGTGTCGTTCATCGCGGGGCTGTCGGCGCCGCCGGGGCGCCGGATGGGGCACGCGGGGGCCATCATCTCGGGCGGCAAGGGCGGCGCCCAGGACAAGATCGACGCCCCTGCGCGCCGCCGGCGTCATCGTCACCCCCTCGCCCGCCAAGATGGGCCAGGAGCTGCTCAAGGAGATGAAGCGCCTTGAACTGGTCTAGGTTCTCCACCCCCGACACCCCAACTACTCAATCTGCAACCTTCGCTGATCCAAATTAGTGCTACAAGTTGGTAACTAACATCAACTAATCAGTGTCTAACCAAAAAAATACCTTTTTTCCTAATATAGAATGAGTTAAGTGTTGGATTTGTGCCGAGTATCAAACTTTAAAATGCCAATATCTCAGAGCTATTGAAATGTTAGTTACCAACTTGCCATTAACTTGACACAAATGTTTAAATCGGGCAGTTCATGAATGCTCTGTAGAGTCCAGCACTGTGATCACCAATGTCCTCAATGCACATTAGCATATATGACATTATCTGTAAATTATAAAGAAAAATTTTGCCGATTACCGTCATATACGCATCATATAGATAAGTGGTGATCACAGTGCTGTGTACTTAAACTTTGACCCATCATTATATTTTGGTTGATTCCTGTTTACAGATGGGAATTTGGGAAACTAAAATGACAAAAACTGACCTTAAATAATTTTTCTCCCGCAAACACTATTTATCTCGTGTTATTATATTATATGGTTCTTAAAGTCGAAGCCGCTTAAAGAGTGTAATTTCACAATGTAACCGCTACTGTGTACATAAAACACCTCGCTTTTTATGTAATTAATTAACTTTAACTATGCACATTTTAAATATCATTTTTTACCCTACAATTGTTGTCCAATATGCAGTATAATTTAATGTTTTTGCTAAGCTTTTATGTGAAAAGTTGGCTACAGCCTAATACTACCATGAACCCGTGCTGCCATGACATGTTTAAATAAGAATAATTGCACAATGATCTATTTACAGGAAGCGAATAAGTGTACTGAAATGTATTTAGGGTTAATGTGATTGGAAAGGGAACATCGGAACTCGAATTTTGAAGGAGAAATGGAAGCCTTAATGAAAATTATACGCCTGTTATTTCTGGAAGAAGTAATGGAAAATGACTGTTTTCTCATTATCATCTGTTGTCATTTCGATTGTTACATGTTATATCCATATTATGTATAGTGTAAAATATATGTATAAAAATAATATGATTTTTATTTTTTTCACTTCATATAACCTTTTACTAACACTACTTTCCCTTATCCACACCTAAGGCCACTGCATTGCATGTTTCATAGTACACCAAGTGCAGTCTTATCTTAATAATTTATTATGTTTCAATGCCAATACCAAGGACGGGACTCTTAAGTTAAGATTCTTTTTTGGAAGTCTTAAGTAATTTAGTACTCACCCCAATGGTGCATATGACACTACATCGGAAGGTAAGGTGATCTACACTTCAGTACCAGTCCAAGGTATCACATGTAAATAAATGTCATGTTGACCAGAAATGGAAACTGCACATCGGTCGGATCTTAATTACAAAAAAGAAGTAATTGGCTAATAAAACACTTAACTTGCTGATGAGATTATCTGCTGTCATTTCTTGGTGGAAAAATAAAACACCTTTTTAGATAGACCACTGACTTATTTATATTGTTTATTCCAGTAACCTGATTTCGTTATCGCTAGCATCGTCAGTGTGACGATGCCATTACCAGTATTATTGCAATCAACAATGTCTTCCTTCCCACATATCGCACCGTGAATTCTAACACTAATTCAAAAAAGACAACCTTTGAGAAATCGCAAAAATGCGCTTTTATTTCAGTACTATTACATTGAAATTGAATTTTTTAAAGTGTAATATTTCGACATAAGAAAGAGATTTAGAAACATGTTTGTTGGAGAGAAATTAATGTTCATTTTCAACCAATATTAAGACCTAGTATAAATAGTATTCATGGTGCGATATTAGCTATATTGGGTACCAGTAAGGGAAAAGAAAAAGCGGGTAAGGAAGATGCTACTTACCTACTAACTACTCCCAGGAAACTCAGTGCAGACTAATCAAGCGTTTTGAATCGCTCTCTTTTTTTTATTGGCATGTCTATAATTTTTTTTAAATATTTTTCCAATTAAAATATAAAATCGTTCGCAATTTTAAACTGATATCCAAAAACCGCCCTACTTAATATCTAATTAAAATGATTTTGTAATGCACCCTCTAGTTATTGTTATTCTAAAAGGACGCATTAATTGAAAAAATTTCCACGTTCATGTTTTAAACTATATACGTCACGTTTTTACCGCGTATTAAAATGAGGATTGTCTTTGATTTAATGTTGTCATGAAAAATAAACATATTGTCAAAAACATGAAAACATCAACTTAATTTATTGATATGGCATCACTCATCTCTGACTCGCATTCCATTTCACGATTGATTTTTAAAAATTCAAAACAAATTAAATCATAAGGAATCGCGGAGGTGTGGCCGCTGTTAATGTTTGTTTTGTGTTTCAAATAATCTGATAAAAGGCGAGCAGTGCGGCGTTGCTGTTTCGTGTTAGATTTAGATTGTTCTTGTGTTCGGTCAGTCTCGCTGTTCGCCCATTGCGACGGTTTGAATAAGTGTTGAAAAGCTATTAGGTTATGCCTGGATGATTCCTCGCGGGTGCCCGCCGCCCCAACATGAGTAGCTGGGCCAGGAGGATGCACCGCCGGGCCGCAACCCTCAGTAATGTGGTCACCTCGTGCGGCCACCCGACCTCCCTGCCCTACCCGAGGCGGCTGGAAAAGGTGAAATTCGGCGTCCCCTTGCACGAAGTCTGCAAAAACGACATTCCTGGACCGTTGCTCGTAAGTACAATATAAACCAACTCCATTGTAATTAACATTATTGAGAAAATGATAATGTGTACTCGCTGTCATGTTCGACATTTGACACTTTGTATACAGTTTGTATGTACTGAGTACTTCGTGTTTCGTGTCGTACAAACGTAAATGATACCTACAGTAATTACTTGTAATATGGGTGAGGTTCTTTATTCGTTTAATTAATCGCTCCTGCTTTATGTGAATACCTCCTTAATTAAATTTAAGGTCTGCATTCCAAACTTGAAGCATTCATGTCGGTTTTAGCATCATGATTTATTCCTGGGTATAAGAGAACTCTGTAGGATGTTATGTTTTCTATTGTCAATATTTGTACTAGCTAAGTAAGTTTCCTATTATGAAATTAAACAATAAAAAACAAATAGTTTTCCTACCTATTTCATGCAATTCCGTCTGTTTCCACATTATTTGTGAACAAAGTTCTTTGTACTATCTATAAATTATATAAAAAGTCTATTACTTCAATTAAACAATTATTTAAGCATGCATCATTGTACTTTTTTTTTTCATTTCTGTTTTTCTTTTATTTATTAAAATGTGTAAATAATAGGCTAAGCTAAATTAATTATGCTTAAACAAAACAGTTGTCTCATTTGTCAAATCATTTGTGGAATTATAACATATAAATTAAATACGAGAATTTTTAACTGTTTTCTGTAATGCAACTTCGAAAGCGAAGTAGGTAGCTATAGGTACCTAATTACTTCATAATATGAAATGTTTAAAATTTGAAATTTAGTGTTCTATTTTACATACTCATTTTTTTTTTAATTCATAGAACTTTTTATCTGACCATAGATTGGTGATTTTGGACAAATTTTCAAATTTAACATGCTATTTTTTAAAAAATAAGTTATATTTCAGTTTCAGTCCACATAGAATGTTATCTGATTTGCTTGTCTCGGTTCTGCCGATATGAGGCTAGAAGTTTGAGTATCGGAAGTAATCGGAGGCTGTGTCGGTTACAGGTGTTGATCCTGAAGCTAAACAAGGAGGCACCTCTGCGGAGGGACGTGTTCCGCGCGCCCGGCCACCAGGGAGCCATGAAGAAACTCATCCACTTTCTGCAGACGGGTCGCCTGGTCAACGTAGAGAACTACTCTGTTTACACCATTGCAAGCGTTCTCAAAAAGTTCCTAAGGTATAACTAACTAACCCTCATGCCGTTTCAAAGGGGTAGGCGAAGAAGATAGAACGCCACACCACTCTGTCCTAACACCCTTCCCTTGTTTCCTCTACATTCATACATTTTCTCATGCACGCACATCAATTATCCTGACTTGTTGTACTTGATCATGCCATGTCATTATCATTTGAGGAAAAATAGGAAAACTCGCATGAATACACTTCGCAGAAACTTATTATCTTTATTATAGCTATTCACAATATTAAACAGTCAAGAGAGATAAAACTATAATCTTAACAACCTGTTTATCGGCCTTTATCAAGATTTTTTAAATAGTTCTGTTTTTCTTATAAAAACTGAAAAATTATTATTATGGCAAGAAATGAAAAAAAAGTATGCATATAAAAAGCATTCATGTATTAGTAAATCAAAATTTTAATGTAAGTTTTATCACATTCACAGAACAATATTATAAAAATCATCAAAGTTCATCAAATATGAGTCATGTGATTCTGAGCACATTCTCAGATGATTACTGTTTTAACATAATAAACTGAAAAGAAAAAAAACATGGATTTATAATATCACTTAATATATTTTCTTTTATAGATTTTTTTTTCTGTTCTGTCTTTAAAAAAATGATTACTTAATGATAAAAATTATTCACGTGACTCATTTTTTATTTATTCATTTATTAAAGAAAAATATTTACAAAGGAATAATTTTTTAAATTTTTTTTCAAAAGTTATTTACTTACAATGGATCCATGCGTGTTTTGAATTAAGCGTAAAAGTGTATTAAAAATGATAATCTGTTAGGTTGAATAATTTAGTTTATCTCTACTCTACCCAGCTCCACTATCCAATTTGACGCAGCTTTTTTGAAAACAAGTTTTTGTTATGCAATATTTAATCTAGTTTGAAAAAAAAGATTTTTTCTTATCACAAAAGTTTTCATAAGTATGGCAGATTACGTAAAATTGCTCAAATTCTTATTAAACCGCGTTTTTTAATTTTGTTTTTTTTATGGATAGTATTAATTTGACTAAATACATGATATTTGATAACAATTTGCAAAAAAAAAAAAATTAAAAAAATCAACTGCTTACTCAATTTTCTCGAAAACTAAGGGTCAAATCAATAAAAATTATTCTTATTATTATTATTATTATTATTATGGATGATTTATTAAGCGCCATTTTTGTGAGAAATCACCTCAAGGGCGCTGTACATTCGATATTCTTAGTTTATTCCATTCCCAATTTATGAATAAAGGATCTGAGAGAACGATTATCTAAGAAATGATACTAAATCTATACGTAGGTGAAGTACTGGACCCCAATTCGTCTTGCAGCTACAAAGCGCATGGACTGTTGGAATTTCAGCTTCACCCACGTACAAATTAAATTCAAACAATTTTACTAAAAACGCGATACTAATGAAATACTAATTCTACTGATAGCAGATAGAGTCAAGAATCCAGGTCATCTTGCAGCTACAGAGCGCATGGACTACTGGAATGCCAGCTTCCATCTGATATCAGTAATTGGGGTAATTGATTTTACGAACAAGCTTAGTAGTTTTGAAAAATTGGGGCAGGATTACAATACATATTTTATCCTAACTATTTACTAAAGATGGCTTGAATTTACCGGGAAAGACTCACTCAATTACAATTTGTCTTGCAGCTACCAAGCGCATGGACAATTAGAGTAATAGAGACATTTAAACACAAAAATCTAATTGAATCAAGGTGAGTGGTTACTGGTTAAATAGCAAAAAAAAAAAAAAAAAAAAAAGATATATAAAAATAGGTACAATCAACAAAGAAAAAGCTAAATATGCAATTTCCTGAGAGCAAACATACAATAATAACTTACAATCGCGTTTCAAAAATACACATATTTAGCGTGTCTTTTGACAGAAGTTTGACAGACTGCACAGTTTTCTGAACAAGAAAACTGTGTAGTTTTCTGAACAAGAAACTGTCTCATATAAAGTGGGCATAAGTGAAATGTACATGAAAAAATAATAATATTAGTCTATGTAATTCTCCAAATATTCTCCAAATATTATGTACATTCACTGGTTTTCCCGCTTGTACATCGATTTTTGTTACACCCTGTATTGATCTGATGGACAAAGGGAGCATGTTGTAGAGCTTTATGCATTTTTAAAATGTATTTTATTTTTATTAATATATTTTTTTAGTACTATATGCATAATTTTACATAGACTAATATTATTATTTTTTCATGTACATTTCACTTATGCCCACTTTATATGAGACAGTTTCTTGTTCAGAAAAACTACACAGTTTCTCTTGTTCAGAAAACTGTGCAGTCTGTCAAACTTCTGTCAAAAGACACGCTAAATATGTGTATTTTTGAAACGCGATTGTAAGTTATTATTGTATTTTTGCTCTCAGGAAATTGTATATTTAGCTAATTATGTATATATGTTATTGTTTTTTTACGTATTTAAAAGCATACAATAAACCAATGTCTATTTAAACGTTTACATAAAAAACATTGACTGTCATGTCAGCTTAAATCTGACACTAGCACACAGTTTTTCATGCAGTTTTACCTTTATACGGGACCGTTTTCAGACTGCACAGAAAACTGTGTAGTAAACTGCGCGCATATAAAGATAGCTTTAGTTTTTTTACTATCCTAACATTATACATTTTTCAATTTAGCTATAATATAATATTATACTAATATTTTTTACAAATTGACATTTTGTTCATTTCTTATATCATCCGGAATCTCCTCACACATTTTAATGCCCCTTATACATTAGAAAATTCTGTGACATAGTTTTTTCTTTTCTCTTTTCTAATCTTATATTTTTTGAACCTCTTCTTTCATATTTATGAAAAAAGTCATTGTTTTTTAATTTGTTTAACTACAACTCAACTCTTATAATGAGACAATCTGTACAAAATATGATTTGGGCCTCAGAATTTTTGTATACTTCCGTAATAGAATTCCGAATCGCATAAGAGTATTTCAATACACACTTAGTTATCGATTTGCTGCAACGGGAATAAATAATTTGTCACAAAATCGCAGATAAAATCACCGATTGAGATAATTTTCAGATCTAACATGTGAATGGTGAATAAAAAAGCAGTATATACATGTTTTTATGATTTTTAAATCTTCAAGGCGTACAAAATAGATAGTGGTAAAGGAAGTGTTGATGTATGTTACTCATACATTATGATCTAAATGAGAATATTTCTGGTATGAGTTCTCTAATCACCTCCGATGACCAATGTATTATTAATTTATTTACGGCCTAAGCAATTATTTACACAAGTTTGTCTCCTGCGCTTAAATATTCAGATTTCCCAACACGTACACCACACTCCACACACATACCACACATGACATAACATAATCACTTTATATACTATGTTTCCCAGGAAACTCCCGGGCGGTGTGTTTGGGAGGGAGGGAGAGATACAACTCTTCAATGCCGTGGAACATCCGAGGAGAAGCAGATCGCCGATCAGAAGGTACAAACACTCCCTACAAACATAAAAAAATATTAATTGGGACATTTAACAGTAACACACACCCTCAACACAAGCAGCCCCCAAATGACCAAATGCCGCAACCAAGGTTACAGTGTTTTGTTGTAATATGGCTCAATCAATCTACAAAGTCAACTTTTGTGAAATCGCAAAAATGTGGTTTGGATCAAAACTAGATTATTTTAAACGTAATTTCTCAACATAGAAAATAGGAAGAAACGCATTTCTTAGACAGAAATGTGTAACATGGTTGGTTATCTTGTGGTGTAAATGATTAAAACTATTTCTAAACAACATTTTGAGTGTGTCCAAATACTTGTAGACAAAAACTGGATTTCACCCATTACGGGCTAATAATTACAATTTGACATCTCAACAGAGACGAGAAACTTGGAAGGGAATATGGATATCTAGGCGTTTCAGGGCTTATGACCTGTCATTGCTGGGTTAAGTGGCCACTTGATGTATTACAACATTCCCCATTTCACCTAGTATTTGATATCCATATCTGCCAATATACAGTAAAATGGCGCGACGCTTCACATGTGAACTCTCTGTCATCCATTGTGAAGCGTCGCGCCATTTTACTGTATATTGGCAGATATGGATATCAAATTACTAGGTGAAAAAGGGGAATGTTGTAATACATCAAGTGGCCACTTAACCCAGCCAATGACAGGTCATAAGCCCTGAAACGCCTAGATATCCATATTCCCTTCCAAGTTTCTCGTCTCTGTTGAGATGTCAAATTGTAAAACTATTTACACCGTTTATTGAAACTTTTAGTTTTATTTTCTATAGTTTTACAAGATAATATTTTGTGCCAACACGGCTAACTTTGCAAAGGCTTAAGTACTCGTATCGTATACTACACGATCAAAGTTTGTGGAGAGGAGAGAACGAAATAGCCATGACAGCTGATTATATAGATTAATGCTCTGAAGTTAGTTGCAAAGGGAAGCTATGCACAGGAAACAGAGTTGCTAGTAATAAAAAAAGTCCTTTTAGTATAGGCTACATGAATTTAAGTACTTGACCAATAAAAATTCCTAACAATGGTATACTCGGTTTATTTTTAACAGATTAGAGGTGTGAGTCTGTCTACAAAACCACACCTACAGGACCTAACTGCACACATACCTGCATGACTTCCATAATCTGACTTTATATACTATGTTTAAGGAAACTCCCGCGTTTGGGAGGGAGGGAGAGATACAACTCTTCAATGCCGTGGAACTTCCCGAGGAGAAGCAGATCGCCGAGATCAGTCGTACAAACATCCCTACAAACATAAACTAAATATTAATTGGGCATTTAACAGTAACACACACCCCTCAACACAAGCAGCCCCCAAATGACCAATGCCGCAACCAAGGTTACAGTGTTTTGTTGTAATATGGCTCAATCAATCTACAAAGTCAACTTTTGCTAAATCGCAAAAATGTGGTTTGGATCAAAACTAGATTTTTAAAAATGTAATTTCTCAACATAGAAAATAGGAAGAAACGCATTTCTTAGACAGAAATGTTAACATGGTTGGTTATCTTGTGGTGTAAATGATTAAAACTATTTCTAAACAACATTTTGAGTGTGTCCAAATACTTGTAGACAAAACTGGATTTCACCCATTACGGGCTAATAATTACAATTTGACATCTCAACAGAGACGAGAAACTTGGAAGGGAATATGGATATCTAGGCGTTTCAGGGCTTATGACCTGTCATTGGCTGGGTTAAGTGGCCACTTGATGTATTACAACATTCCCCATTTCACCTAGTATTTGATATCCATATCTGCCAATATACAGTAAAATGGCGCGACGCTTCACATGTGAACTCTCTGTCATCCATTGTGAAGCGTCAGTGTCAGATTATCAGTGGTAAAACAAGTATTCAGGTAAAGTTTGAAGATAATATTTCAATTGGAAGACAGTGCTCAAAAGTATGTCATATTAAGAAAAAATCTGGCATTTCGAGGGTTGTTCTAAATTAAGTACAACTACCTGGGAAGTAGTAAAGTATAATATTGATGATGAATGGTAACTTATTAAATCTAGATATTGGTTCTAAATCTTTGACACCTATCAAAAATATAGAGTCCGCTTGACGTGTTACAGTAGATGACAAAGCCATATTTTCACAAAAAGTCCAAAATAATCACTCGAATAAAAGCACTCCTCACAAACAACCATTGATACTTCTAATTTTTTAGACTCTTTAACACGTTTTTCTTGGTATTTCTTTCACAAAAAAAACTTTGCAATGGGAAAATTACAAAAATTTTAAAACCTTGGAGACGCTGAGCATAGCCTTTTATACCACCTAGGACATTGAAATTTTAGCACTTTACTACTATCAACTAAAGTAAAAAAGTTAGCAGGTGCCCTGAGGTGTAGGGTAAATTTAACATTTTTGGGCCACCCTAGTGTATATCCTGTAAATATACCTTCTAAATACAACTGAAGAGTTCCCATTGAAGTGAGTAATATTGTGTTGTGGGGTTAGGTTGGTGCTGTCGCTGCCCGGTCACACGCAGCGGCTGCTGGTGCTGCTGTTCGGGACGTTCCGCGTGATGGCGTCCAGCGCCGAGCGCGCGGGCACGGGCATGACGGCCGAGGCGCTGGGCGTGTCCGTGGCGCCCTCCTTCTTCCACTCGTGCGTGTCCGACGGCCGCGCCGCCACCATGCAGGACGTGGAGCGCTTCAAGGTAACGCACCACGGTACCGCCGCTCCTTCCACTGTGCGAGGTAACATAGTGATAGCAGAAACCCAATTACCGAGGGGAACAACTTCACAAACGCCCAAGCTTGAGTAAAATCACTTTTTTTTGTGTTCTCATCAGTTAATATGAATGTAAATGTTATGGTCGTCTATCAACGGACGATCGATGTCCGTCGATTGATAATGTGTGTAATAACTTCCTTACCTATATCTGCTCCCCAAAATAATTTTAACGCTATAAATATTTATTTTCACTTAAGTAATGTTGGTTGGAAGATATTTCTACAAAGCAGCAATAAGTCCGCCCTTGTACATATGAGGCATAAACAAAGGCGGCAGTGTCCACCTGCAGTCGAAAATGAGTTAAATATGCAATCCATTTAGATATTATTGATATCTCAACAGAGACAGAGAAACTCTGGAAACGAATGTGGGTTATCTAGGCGTTTACAGGGCTTATGACCTGTCATTGGCTGGGTTAAGTGGCCACTTGATGTATTACAACATTCCCATTCCGCCCATTATCTGACAACCATGTGTATGACAAATTTTTGAAACTTGTTTATATATGTTGAGTTTGTACAGAAGAATCCACAAGCGAGTTGTGTTTTTCGACAGATTTTAAATATTTTTAATATTCTCTCCCCATAGTGACATCTGTTGAGAATATAGATAAGCATTTTTTTGGGCAATCTAACTTTATTGGTGTAGGTAAGGTTCATCCGAACTTGAATATTGAAGATGATGGGCGGAATGGGGAATGTTGTAATACATCAAGTGGCCACTAAACCCAGCCAATGACAGGTCATAAGCCCTGTAAACGCCTAGATAACCCACATTCGTTTCCAGAGTTTCTCTGTCTCTGTTGAGATATCAATAATATCTGATATTAGCCCAGCACGGGTATAATCCAGTAATTTGTCTACAAGTATTTGTATTCATTCAAAATGTTGTTGTCAATCCATTTAATTTTAGATTTGAAGTTTTGTTGTTGAAACAAAAGCGGCAGAATGGCAAAACTAAACAAACGTTTTTTCGTGATTATCAACAATTTAAGATTCTGGACACTCCCGTTTTTGTTTCTATATGCCTCATATTATTGTGGTTGTTCACAAAGTTTTTAAATAAATAAATACAGGGTTATATGACAGTCCCGGCTGTGTGTTTATATGTATAATAAGTAATAAGTAGTGAGTAGTAGAAATAATAATGTAGTGTCGTGTTGCTGGCGTGTAAATAAAGCTTGTGTTTTCTGTTTTCACTGTACCGTTACCAGGCGGAAGTCAATGTGAGTAACTTATTACTATTTCACACATTTCCTCTCCAAATGTCTCTGCCCTCTTCTACAATAACTCAAAAAAAAAATTAATGAATATGCCTTATTATTTATACATTTTGGTTTAAAATTTTGGATGTAATTTTGTACCTCAGTATATCCATGGGTTTTGTAGGTGAATGATCTACATAGTCCATAGAAGAAGTCCAAAAGATACATTTTTTAATTAATGACAAGCGATCTAGCAATGGGAACGCTTGGAATGATGGGATCTTTTGGGAGAATATGAATCGCTATGTTGGCCATTTATATACGCACAATGTGTAAAAGTGATGCAAAAATAAAGATATTTAAAACCAAGATTGCTTTATTAAACCCACCCCAAAATGTGGTTTGATTTGTAGGCTACAGAATCAGACAAAATATTTCAATTTTTAAAATG
This sequence comes from Micrasema minimum, assembly GCA_022494985.1. Taxonomy (NCBI): domain Eukaryota; kingdom Metazoa; phylum Arthropoda; class Insecta; order Trichoptera; family Brachycentridae; genus Micrasema; species Micrasema minimum. The sequence goes on from JAGVSP010001142.1 coordinate 21,985, forward strand.
CTGGTACCTCAAATTTTTCCAAATACATAATTCCAACTCCAACTGCTCAATTTTTTCCAAGTTAATCAAAAATCCCTCTCAAATTTTCTTGTAAAATGACAAATATAATTGTCCGTTCAGGTGGCAACACGTGTAATGCGGCAGCTGATCGAGCGGTTTGCACGCGGGAGACGTGTTCGGGCGGGATAACTACGAGTACTACGCGCGCGTCACGGGCCGCGTGCTGCGCGTGGCGGACGAGTGGATCTGCTCCTTCCGCTTCCCGCCCCCTCCGCGGAACCACACGGACCAGCAGCAGTATGCCAGTAAGTCCCTCTACACTAGAGACAAGAAAGAGTATTTTTATCTATTTAAATATGTTGGTTGTGCACTATTATTGAAAAGATTTTTCTGTAAAGCCCACTTTATACGGGACAGCTTACTGTGCAGTTTCTTGTTCAGAAAACTACACAGTTTCTTGTACCGTTTTCTGACCAGTAAAAACTGTGCGGTGTAAATTTTACCTTTATACGGCACAGTTTACTGTATGTAGGCATGCCCAGAACGCGACAGTCGGACCATCTAAACAATCTGTAAACACAGTCGGACTGCTATAAATGTTGCCATACTAATAATCTCTATCGCCGCCTATCTTATCGATTTTTTGCAGATCTATCGATTTTGTGGAGATTTATCGAATCTACTGAAACTGTTCAACGGATTTATCGATTTTGGAGTAATTTTAATTTTAAAGCATTCATTAGATAAATTCAACATATTATGAATAACTTTAGGAACTTCTACCGATTTTACAATTGGGCAACATTACTCATTTTCGAATTTCGATCTAGGATTTCAGTTCATATTATTTATTACATTATATTCATATTGGCCATAGTAAAAGTTTATCAAAGTTGACTTGTAATATTACCGATACTATTGAATATTATACATATTATACTGTCGTAATCGCCACGGGTGATGCGCGCCCCGAAACTGTGTGAAAAAATGTGTGGAATTAGCGCACAGTGAGAATCTGACACTAGCACACAGTTTTTTTCATCCAGTTTTAGCTTTATACGGGACAGTTTTCAGACTGCACAGGAAACTGTGTAGTAAACTGTCCCATATAATATGTAATATTTCTGCGAATGAATGCTAGTTTCCCCTTCACACTGTCCGGTAAGCATGACCTCGCCCGCTGACGGAGGTTGTTTGTGTTGCAGGACAGTTCTCACTGGAGGCCGAGAAGACCTGGCTGCAGTGCGAGTGCAACCGCTGGGGGAACAAGTACAAACTAGACGGTATGTGACCACGACCATACATCTTCATCGTGCTGCTTGTTGTAGTCTGTCATGTTAGCCTTATTCACTTCACTGTGCATTCCTGGGGTCGTAGTACAGACACATTTTTTCAATTTCCAGTATGCGACTTTGCTAACTTCATTCGGTACTTTGCGACAGAATTTGTATGAAGTGATAGCAAAAGTAATGAATGAAGTTCGCCATATCGCATGTCCGGAACGTCAAAAGTTGTGCCCGTGTTAGCCTACCTGCTTAGTAATTTATTAATCTAAAGAATTAACTGTTAATATAAGCAGACAATTTAAATATTGACCCAACAAGAAATAATGCAGTTCAGTTATGAAAAAATTACACAAGACAAAATTGGCTTTCAGTAAATAATTATCGATAAACTATTTTTTAATTAATTTTGATACGACCAGCTTACAGAAGTATGACTACGAACACAGTCAAAGAGTGTTTCTCAACTTAATAGTCCTCAAAATAAAAAAGTCTCTGACCATCATCGCGCCACCATCTTCAAAAAGTTACACCGAAAATAGCTCTGTTTAAACAAGGCCATAGTGTTCCTGCTGTGATCTCTATATGATTTAATGAGCTGGGTTGGGTGGGTGGCAGGCGAGGAGTGCCAGTCCATGCCGGCGCTGGTGGAGGGGGCGGCCCTGGAGCAGCAGCAGGCGCTGCACCGCATCCCGGAGCACACGCTGCTGGACTCCTGCACGCGCCTCTCCGTCTCCCTGGAGGAGAGCGTCTTCAAGGTAACGCTTGTCTACCTACCAATACCCATATCAAGCTTCTAATTCTGTGTCTGTAACCTCCCTACCCAGCCTACCAAGGAAATAAACTCAAGTCTCATATTGTAAAAAACAAATAACGTATTTAGCTTGTCTTTTAACAGACTGCACACTTTTCTGAACAAGAAACTGTACATTTTCTGAACGAGAAACTACATTTTCTGAACAAGAAACTGCACAGTTTTCTGAACAAGAAACTGCACAGTTTTCTGAACAAGAAACTGCATAGTTTTCTGAACATGAAACTTCACAGTTTTCTGATCAAGAAACTGTACATTTTCTGAACAAGAAACTGCAGTTTTCTGAACAAGAAACTGCACAGTTTTCTGAACAAGAAACTGCACAGTTTTCTGATTAAGAAACTATACATTTTCTGAACAAGAAACTGCACAGTTTTCTGAACAAGAAACTGCACAGTTTTCTGAACAAGATACTGCACAGTTTTCTGATCAAGAAACTATACATTTTTTGAACAAGAAACTATACATTTTCTGATCAAGAAACTGCACAGTTTGCACAGTTTTCTGAACAAGAAACTGCACAGTTTTCTGAACAAGAAACTGCACAGTTTTCTGATCAAGAAACTATACATTTTCTGAACAAGAAACTGCACAGTTTTCTGAACAAGAAACTGCACAGTTTTCTGATCAAGAAACTATACATTTTCTGAACAAGAAACACAGTTTTCGGTCCCGTATAAAGTGCGCATTAGAATGAGACAAATGTAGGCGATATGCACAGGATCAAAGTAAAAACAACCAAGCTATAATTTTGGTAGAGCCAATACTGCATTTATTAAATGTACAAAATATGTGTGTTTGTATGGCGCACGGCTTGACTTGATGGGTGGCTTGGTCGGTAGCAGGTGTCGGTGAGTTCGTCCAGCCAGTCGTCCCGCGCCGGCTCCAGCCCCCACATGACCCTGGAGGAGCTGCGGGCCGTCAACTGCTACGCCGAGAGCACCCGCAGCCTGTCCTACCTGCCGCAGGTCAGTCCCCACCAACATGTCATCTACAGTTCGGCCGACCATTTTTACCAAGATTTTCAAATTACATTTTTTTTACTAAATATTTCTTAAATATTATGCCCACACGTCATGCCATCATTCTTACATTGTTAGAACTGTAATATTATAATTTTACAATAAAAATGAACTAAACATGTTGGAACAATACTCGTCGTCCTCCCGAGATAGGTCCACGTGCCGCAGCTCTGACGCAAGCTGCCGATGGACAGTGGACGCCCAGGACGCTGAAAACCTCGGCCCTCGGGAGGCATACGTAGTATATGGCCTAGCCATCCGGATGACAGTAGATACCAAGGGTTGCTACTTCTGTTGCCTCACCTCAGTGCTTACAAAGTCAAACTAATTTTGTTCTTATACACCTATTCTCAAAAGCTGAGAGTCTGCAATTTTGGGCCCTGGTTAGGTGTCATGATTCGCAGCGATAGAGAACAGGTGTGATGCAGGCGTTATTTTGTTTTAACCGAGTAAACATTCGATCTTCAGACAGCTTTCTTGTGGAATCCATATGCTCCACATAGGGAGCGGATACGGTGTGATGATGATGACAAATTTCATGTGATTCTAGTCCATAGTATAAATTTGATTTATTTTTGGGTGACTCTAATTTATTTGTTAATGTTATATAACAGTTTCCTACTGAACTTCATATCTCCACTGTCAAGTAATAATATTCGTTACCTTTAATATTGTGTTAATACCTTTCAGTAGGATAAATCTAAGTTGGGTGCAAAAAGTAGGGGACAAAGTAGTTGTTATGTCTGTGTGCGTGCGTACGTGCAGTATTGTTGTTAGTAAGGAGCTCTCACTAATCCCGCTGTGGCCTAACAATGTGTGTTTATGCTGGCAGGACGGATTTACAGTGTTGCTGCCAGCCACGGAGTGATCTCGGTACCCCCTTTACTATTTCCCCTTACTATGTCGTGCTCTCCCGCTGTTGTCTGTCCCACCGTATTACAGTGTATCGCACATCGCCACAGACATCCGCATTCTTACACAACAAACATACATTGTTTTATTCACCGTTGAATTGATGCCAAATAAGTGTAATTTTTTGCTACGCTTTTTAAATGATTTGGAATGGAAATGAAACTTTTGATAAGGATTGTAATCAATGTGCGATCACTGAAAATAATACAATTCAACAGTGACAAAACGGGCCAAGAAAAAGTCAACAATCAGTTTTTTTCAAGAAGTAACTACCTAGCGAGATATTACATTTTTTGTAATGGACTTATTTTGTTAATGACTTGTTACAGAAATAAATGTTACTTGTACTTGTGTTACTAACACTGTCCACCCTCAGACACTGCCACGTTTCTGGAAGAGTTTGTGCGAGCGCTCTTTCCTAAACGTGTCGGTCTCTACCCCTTATACTCTGCGCCATTCAGTGGATCCAATCACAACCCCCAACACCCTCTCAACATACGAGGTCTGTTCAAAAAGTATCGCGAATTTTATATTTTTTCAAAAAGTATTTATTTTATTCATGAATATCTATTTTGTCCCCTTCAAAGTAATTCCCCTCGGATATAATACATTTATGCCAACGTTTTTTCCAATCCTCGAAGCACTTAAAAAAATCATTTTTGTGATCTTGTTCAGCTCCTCCTTCGATGCCGTCTTTATCTCCTCAATCGTGGCGTAGCGTCGTCCTTTCATGGGCCTCTTCAGTTTTGGAAACAGGAAAAAGTCACAGGGGGCCAGGTCTGGGGAATACGGTGGCTGCGGCGCTATTACTGTGTTGTTTTTGGCCAAATATTCGCGCACAAGCAACGATGTGTGAGCAGGGGCGTTATCATGGTGCAAAAGCCAGTTTTTGTTCTTCCACAAATCCGGGCGTTTCTGGCGGATTGCTTCGCGCAAATTGCGCATAACTTGCAGCTAATATTCCTTATTGACCGTACTACCCTGTGGCAAGAACTCATGATGCACCACGCCCCTGCAATCGAAGAAAACTGTGAGCAAAAATTGATCCATTTTTTGGAATAGGCAAAAATCGAAGACGAGCCAAAACACATCCAAGCAAAACAGCTGTCAAAAATTAACTAAACATTCAAAATGTCCGACCTTGTCAGCATAAGTAAGGGACGTGAGTACCAACATAACGCTACAAAAAAATCAAAAATCAAATATACGTAGCCCGCGGAAATTCAAAATTCGCGATACTTTTTGAACAGACCTCATACTCTGCCCTTCTTTCTCCCTTTTGTATTTGTACAATTTCCCTGGTGACTAGACTATGGTGAACAGGTGATTTCCCTCGCATTACGCAGCTTGGATCACTATACCAATTGTGCATTTTCCTAACTATGTTGGTTATTTATGATTGGATCATTGAATTACGGTAAAATCTAACAATAATGTTTTTAGGAATATCGTCAGTGGAAATATTCCGAATGTATGGATGGACGCACAAGAGAATTCTCTAGACACGAGAAATGTATCACACAGATCATTCCAAATTAAATCTCAGTATACAACAGATCGCTTGGAGTTAGAGCTGTGTCTAAAAATATAATGCAGTTAATCTGACGGACGGAAGTTCAATACCAGTGGGTATACTTAATACAAATTTTGTTTCTTCTCCGAACGGTACTTTTAAAAGTCGAACAGACTTAAGATTTAAACTTTTGCATTTAAATTAAATTTTCCAATAAGAATTCCAACCGAGTATATTTGTAAACTTGGAATGTGCGATAATTTTAAGACACATGTTACATGTTACAGAAAACATTATAGAGATTTTATCGTATTGTAGATAGTTCCCCCAACAAGTAGATAGGAAATACATTATTCCATGTACCCAACAACTAACAATGGACACAAATATTATCATCCTGGTGTGAATTCACTACAGGATACAAAACATTCATTATATGAGACATCACTACCAAGCTAAATAGTGGTATAGAGATAGGCGAATTTAAAGTGTATCGTGTTAGAAATTTGTGTTTGTTGGTTTAAATTTAAAGTCCCTGGAAACGTGTCCAATACAGTTTAGATTCTGCCCTATATTTTCCAAACCATACCCTGTTATGACGGGACAGGGGAGGAGAGATGTTGTGGAGTTCAGGCGCACTAGTCCATACATGCTGCCACCAGCCCAGCCTTCCTTCCAGACGCCCCGGTGCAGTGAAGGGATATTGGGCGGCTGTTTCATCGCTACTAGGGGTGATGGTAATGATTAACTGCAAATCAGAAGTTGTCAAAGTATTCACTATCTTCATTCATTCAATTTGTAAGTTTTGATTTTTCTCCGGAACGTGTTGTTTAAAACATTATTTCACAGCAAATAATTCGCTTTACATTATTAATCCGTGTTTGATGAAAATTTTTGGAGATTCAATTTGCCCGTAGACCCTTTATCACTACATGATAAAGACATCAGAATCAATGTTTTCAACGGAGAGCCAAAACCACAGTAAGAGGGAGTTTATAGTTGGCTTAATGTGCCTACAGAGCTCATGTTGGCCAAGTTCCCTGTATTGCCAAGTTTAGGGGATGGAAAAACAAACGCACATTAGCTTCCTTTTTGCTTAATCAATACCATTCTGTGTGGCTCGCTGTTAGTTAGTGGAGCGCGAGAGGAGGTGGCTGTAGGTAGGTGAGCAGCTGGCCACAGTAGCGGAGTAGTGAGGAAGTCCGTGTGTCGCAGGTGCACGAGCGGCAGCGCGCGCGCGCATGCGGACGCGCTCCGAGTGGTTCCTGCAGCCCGCCGCCGCGCTCTCCCTGGAGCTGCGGGCCAACGGTACGCCCCCCGCCCCCGCCCCCCCCCCGCCCCCACCAACCCCCACCCCCCGCACCGACTGCAAGCCCCTCATGCTGTTTGTGGCCTGCCTGGATTTCCTCTTTTAGCACTCTAGCGTGCGGTATTACCATTATCATTTTTTTATTTTCATTTTTAGTCGGAGAATGCTGTTTAACGCTTGCCGTCGCTGCTAACTGTGCCGGTCTTACATATCCCCCCTCCCGTCACACTTCAATTCCACTTTTACTTATGTTGAATTCCAGCTCTATCTGACTATGTGTTGTAATCCGATCAGTCAAACAGTGGAGTACGTAGGATATAAGACCCGCACAGTTAAGTGTTAGTTTTGGTTTCGCCTTCTCTCTCCTTCCCTCCCCTCCCCTCCCCGGGTGACGTGAGGTGATGTAGCATCTTGTACTATTCTAGCGCACACTGTAACACTGTATCGTGCAACACACACACACACACAGACACCAACACCAACCAGCCACTGTAACCTCTGAGAATACAACTGACAAACATAGATAGTTACTAGAAATGTAACTATATGATAAACTAACAACTTTCAACTTGTTTCTATTTAATCATATATTATACACAGTGCAACAAAACTCCGTGTACAAGCGGGAAACCAGCCAATCTACATCATATTTGGAGTCGATTTTGTAGAATAATTTTTTTTAAATTTAAACTATAGTTTTTGAGAAAATTGATTAAGTTTATATTTTTTCGTAAAATTCTTACAAATTGTTATCAAATATAATTTATTTAGACAAATAAACAAAAGCAAGAATGGAATTTTAATAGAAATATGTGCAATCTTACGTAATCTACGATCCTTTTGAAAGCTTTTATAATTATTTTTATTTTATTTACAGCTCAGATTCAAAAGTCACATTACACATTCGACTCTAAATGTGATGTAGATTCACCAGTTTTGGGGTTGTACTACTAGTTTTATTACTCCGTGCGTAGAATGTTTTTTTAATTGAATTTTCACAACACAATTTCACAATTTTCTCAGAGTTACACAAACTGGAATGGATTGCAATCATACTATATCGTCGTAGAGACCATAATTCTTCCAATTCAATAACATAAATACAACATATCTGGTTAAATCTCCTGGTTCTGTATTACATAAATTTTTTCAAAATAAATCCACACAATGAAAACAAAACTGTTGTTTTATTGTGTTAAAAAAAACGAGATGATTTATGACCAACCTTATTTTCTAGAACTAAGAGAATTAGTTTTAAATATTGTGTAACTGTATAAAATCTCAAAATAAATTTATGCATACTTAAAAGACTTTTTAAAACGTAGAAAAAATGTTGTTGTTATTGTGAAATTGTAGGGAGAGCGTCTCAACGTCGGTAAATAGTTTGACCAGACATTACTCTCTCTGTCTATCTTCCTGTTATGTGTATGTGGTGAATGTTCACTGTTCCCGCCTTCCAGCGACTCAATACTCCTCCATGTCCGCGTTGTGTGGTGGCAGTTAGCACTTACTCACACGGGCCTGATAACGCCCACTAATTCTGTATCTGTGGTGGTGTACCAAGTGTTATAACTAGTTTCATGAAGTGCCATTCTAATAACTGCCGTAATGAAACGTCTCTATGACAATTTCTCTAACACAATCCAAGTAACTCGCTATAGATGTGATGTTTGGTAGCTTACAGTTGTCGTAATTTAACCTAATGTGTCAACCCACTATTAATAATTATTTATATTTTTGTGGAATAGATCCGAGTTTGCTGAGTAACCTCATAAATACAGGATGATCTTAACAAAACAAATATAATCTAGCATGAACATTATATAAAAAGAGCTTTGTCATGTTTTTATTTGTAGATTTTTTAACCCATTCATGGCGGCTTTAGTGTACCTATCATACGTAGGTACGGGCGGCACCATTTGACGTCTATACATTTATCATAATGATGTCATATATAGGCATCACGTTACAGTTTCCAAACAATAAAAAAGGCATAAGGAATACATAAACATTATATCTGTATCATTAGATCACAGGGATCTAGTGTTTGTGTTTATTTTATATATGCATTCAAATGTGACTCACCCTTCATTAGCCATTATCCTCAAGGTGTACATAATGTTTCGATCATTTGCCGAGAGATGTCATTAGACAACACTTTTTTTTATCATATTCACGTATGGATTTGTGTTAAGACTTCATGTTTACTGCTTTATCGACACGCAAAGCTAGCGACCACTTAAGTGGCCGCTCGCCCATATGACACGTCTTTGCAGTGGCCACTTAAATGGCCCATAGCCGTGAATGGGTTAAAAAGAAGAACAGAATGCGCCATATATTTATGCAACACTTAGATAAGCACTTCTATCATATAAATGCTTTTGATTTTCTATTTATCTAGTTTGAAAATAGCACCTTGTCAAGATCTGATTGAATATAACAACTGCTTTATGTGTAAACACAATAATACCTGTCAATAGCCTAAACTATCGCAATTTGAAGTTCTTAAACCTGCCAAACATCAACAGGAAAGTTATTTGTCTCCTAAAATGGCTGCCGAGTGAATCGGCCCCCCACCCCCACCACAACATAGTATTGGTTAATGAACTAGATTAAACAGTTTTGTTTGTCTATTAATGATAAGGTGCATGTATTATGTATTGCATTATTTATTTTAAGTTTCTAGTGTATAAACAGTGTCCTACTAGATAATTTAACCACTTTTATGATTTGAAAAATATGTTTATTGCTGAGATTTTCGTAATGGCCAAAATCACTACAAAATATATAATTTTGTATTTATACAGGTGTAAAGCGGGAAGCCAGTGAATCTACATAATATTTGTAGTCGATTTTATAGAGTAAATTTTTTTGATTCGACGCATAGTTTTCGAGAAAATTGAGTAAGAAGTTGATTTTTTTTCGATAAATTTTTGCAAATTGTTATCAAATATCATGTATTTAGTCAAATTACTATCCTTAAAGAAAACAAAATTAAAAAACCCGTTTTTATAAGAATTTTGACTTAATCTGCCACACTTATGAAAACTTTTGTGAGAAAAAAAAAATTTTTTTTTTTCAAGCTCGGATTAAAAAGTCATATTATACAATCTCCCGATACGATGTAGATTCACCAGTTTCCCGCTTGTACATCGAGTTTTGTTACACCCTGTACAAATTAATTAGATGTTTTATGTTCGACACATTCTTGCAAAATATCACTTTTCCAACAAATCTGTTCCTTACCTTAGTAAACAATATTCGATGTTAAAATTAACCATATTAGATTTTTCATTGGTGATGATGTTATGTAACAGTACCTAACAATTTAAGCTGAGATTAACGGATAGATTTTGCATTTAATATTCAATTCAAGTTTAGAGCCATTCTTAAGGCCGTTTTCCACTGCTGCAGAGATAGCGACAACGTTGTCTCAACACACAGCTTGACTTAAGTCCAACAATGTACAACCAATTATTCTTATTTCATCGCTAAACTATTTTCTTTTCAAAATCAAGTCTCAAAAACATGTGGGACTTGTTTGCCATCTCGTGTGAAATGAGAAAGGTACGTACTTGGGTACTACACTCAGGACATAGGCTGCCTTTCATCTTTCCATGTCACAAATTAAGTTTCATGGATAACTGTAATGTAGTTGACTCTTACATAATTCACAGGAAAAGGAATCATATAGCAAAGGAATTACTTGAAACAAAAAAAAATTTGAATATCATATAAATTGAGGGCATTACGTACAGTAAAATAGTGTACGTAATTCTGTCCATCTAATGCCCGCTGTATACGGGACAGTTTCTTGTTCAGAAAACTACACAGTTTCTTGTTCAGAAAACTGTGCAGTCTGTCAAACTTCTGTCAAAAGACACGCTAAATATGTGTATTTTTGAAACGCGATTGTAAGTTATTATCGTATGTTTGCTCTCAGGAAATTGTTTATTTAGCTAATAATGTAAATATGTCATTGTTTTTTTACGTATTTAAAAGCATACAATAAACCAATGTCTACTTAAAACGTTTACATAAAAAACATTAACTGTCATGTCAGCTTAAATCTGACATAAGCACGCAGTTTTTTTAAACAGTTTTCGTTGTATACGGGACCGTTTTCAGACTGCATAGAAAACTACAAAACTGTCCCGTATATAGCGGGCTTAATTATAAATAATGTGTAACATTAAGTTTGTAACCACAGTTTTCAGAGAAATCTTTTATCTCTTTTCTGTCATATTTGTATTGCACAAAAAGAGAGGCTATATGTTTATCGAGTGGGTAGATTTGGCAATAGCTTGTTCTGTACATTATCACCAATGTTGTTGTCTCTGCAACAGTAGGAAACGGCCATTACAATATCCCTAGTTGTGAATGTACTGATGTTCTGTGTGTGTGTGCGTCCAGGCGGAACCCGGCGCAGCAGCCGGCGGCGGTCGCGGCGCGCGGCCGGGCGCGGCGAGCCGGTCGTGCGGCGAGCTCGCGCGCGGAGCCCCCCGCGCGGCCCTCGCTCCCCGCGCTGCCCCACTGACCCCGGCCCGCCCTGCAGCGTGCCATGCGCGGACTGACTCTCTAGCAACTCCTCTCCACGACCCTCTACACTCGATACATTACTATCCAAAACGTACATTATTGTGATGAACATTTGAGCAACTACTTGGAATAATAGCGTTATCACGCTCAGATTGCAGGGTATGTATACGTGGCTCTTTGTGTTGGTAGCTTCTGCATTGTTATGATGGAACTCTTGTACAAGTTATATTAGAGATGAGACACCTAAACGGAACTAGCCCGAATGTCAGAATGACTCTTGAATAGGGTTCTTCCCGATAGCATGAATATCCTTGAAAACGTTATAAATATTTAAAGTATATTTTTACAATTCCGACAATATAAAACACAATGATCAAAAATTTTGTTTTCATTTATAAAATTATGTTTTAAAAACACGAAAATGCGAATGGTTTTTAACGCCCGTTATTGGCCAATGACGTCATACCCGTCCACCGTGAAAGGCGTGAAATTCATTCCGTAGTGAGCGCCTATATTGCTGTGACGTCACACCGCATGCGCGCCAAATGGAGGATTTTGCGAGCAATTTGAAAAAGAGCTATTTCAAACCGTGCTAAAAAGTTCATATGACATTGTAAAAATTTAAAAAAAGTTCCCTTGATATTGTAATTTTTCAATCAATTTTTCGAAATCAAAATTTAAAAATCGGGAAGAACCCAATTCCTAGCTGTGGTCCACTACCGCCTGCATACCACATCCAGTGCGGTATACCACATATTATATGCCAACCAAATATTGTTTTTATATATCAAATACAAACACCCCTACTCATTTTAGAATGTCGATGGCTGTAAGTAATGTCATCGGCCATTATCTCAGGAAACACAAGTTGACGTAATACTGTTATATCATATAGAGGCTCAATTTATTCTTAGGGTGCAATTTATTTGTACAATATTAGGGGAAGTTTGTAAGGAAAAGCCGTCACATTACAGCCTCGCCTTTGTTAACTGCGGTCACACGAGAGTTTCAATTCATTTATCTGAAATTAATTACAATTTTCTGGGTGAAAAATTTAACGACTGATTGGTAGCGCTAATATTGAAATTTTCAAATAAAGAGTTTATTCTATAGATAAATGAGGCTACTGACACAATTGGTGATCCCTAGTAATTAATTTTATCTTCCAAGTTCTTATTTATCCCACTAACTAGATTCTTATTACGATAAGTAGTTAAATGTTATATTAAGCCAACTCCAAGTATTGTATTTATGTTGCATTGTATCGGTTCGCTGTTGAAGTAACAACAGGGCCTCTGTATTCCGAGCGGCTTTTGCTGTTTACTTTAGGGAATTACTATCTAACGCATTTTGTATAGAATATAACTTGGTATTATGGAGAAGGCGCTGTCGAGTATAATTGTCAGTAAAAACACAAATTTATCACATATTTTTTATAAGCATACTGTCATATCAGTATTAGGAATTATAAGCAAATATTTCAATTGTTATATTCTCCTCATTCGAGTTTTATGAAAGGATAACTATACATACATAATACATATTGTAATCAGATATTATTGATATCCCAACAGAGACAGGGAAACTCTGGAAACGAATGTGGATTATCTAGGCGTTTACAGGGCTTATGACCTGTCATTGGCTGGGTTAATTACAACATTCCCCATTCCGCCCATCATCTGATAACCATATATCAACACTCCCTACGTATAACGTCCTATCTGCAAAATCCTGATTTTACAGGAGAGCAGATCTAAACATTTTTATTTTTCACTAATCTGGTTTAAATTCTAGAGTCACAATATTTGCACATAGTGTTACTAAAGTATTGCTAATTCAGAATTTGTGTCTAAATTTTCATATTTTTTAGTATTTTACAAGATTTTGTACATATTACCCTATACTCAGGAAAATTATACCAGCAAACATTCTATCTGGTATTTAGTACTATATACTTTGGAATGTAGAGACGTCGAAGAGTTTTATCTACCACTTGGTACTTTTTACACTGAAGAAGTTACATAATAATGTTGAAGTATCATGTCTCGTTATACTCGGGAAAATTATACCAGCAAACGTTCTATCTGGTATTTAGTACTATATACTTTGGAATGTAGAGACGTCGAAGAGTTTTATCTACCACTTGGTACTTTTTACACTGAAGAAGTTACATAATAATGTTGAAGTATCATGTCTCGTTATACTCGGGAAAATTATACCAGCAAACGTTCTATCTGGTATTTAGTACTATATACTTTGGAATGTAGAGACGTCGAAGAGTTTTATCTACCACTTGGTACTTTTTACACTGAAGAAGTTACATAATAATGTTGAAGTATCATGTCTCGTTATACTCTGGAAAATTATACCAGCAAACGTTCAAACTGAAATTAAATGATAAAATTTTATAAATGATTCATTAAAAATTATTTTTTTTAAAAGAAAAAAGGCGATCTGCATATTTTTTGAATTATTTCTTGTTTGTTGAATCTTAAAGTTAGAAATAAAACACCAGCATGAAGGAGGAAAGAATATAATTAAATTTTGAAAAAATATTCTCATTTTTAGGATTCAGAAAACAAAATAACATAATATTGAATTTAAAGAACCTTGTTTTATTTTTCTTTTTAAACTGATATAAAAAATAAAATACACAATAAAATAAAATAAAGAATTTTCATAGTTGAAACATAAATCTGAATCAGAATCTGCATTGGCATTAGCTTCAGTAAAAACAATATTAGTAAAAAAAACTGATATTGCGTTGGTATTATTTTGTCTTTACACAAACACATTAAATCATTATATTTTGATTTTGTTATTGGTATTGTTCCATTATAACAAGGCTGTAATACTGTGTTGTCAATTATTGTGGAACTTGATCTTGTTTGCGTGTTTGAGGAAATTCGAATTTCAAATGATTCATCATCTAGTTCGTATTTGTAATGAAGAACGCAAGGTTCGTCACGTTTTACGTGAATTTCTTTTATTTTTGACCACTGAACCTTTTCGTTTTTGGAATTTTTCTTCCACTGCTTATCTACGATAAGTTTTTTAAAATCAAATATTTCATCCTGGCCGATTTCCACAACTGTGTATGGTTTCCCGGTAACTTTTGCACATCGTACAAGGGTATACCATTGATCTGGGGTATATAACGTTTTATTTTTGGCACACCTTTCAATAAGTGCATGTACACTGTCGCCTTCGTTATGTGTGTGTCCTTTTTCAAGAAATCAATGCATGATTGTAATTTTATATAGATGAGCTGCATGCATGTAGAGTGCAAAAACCATTCTATTTCGATTTGACAGATGGGTCAAAGAAAGAGACTTTAGAACTTTTGTCTTCTTACCATCAATTCGAATGGAGGTAATCAGCACCTCAGTTTCCATTCCTCCTATATCAACTTCCCTGACTACTGGTAAGCGAGTCTGATCAATCTGGGAATATTTAATAATTCCTCTTTGAGCATTAGTTATCAGATTTTTCTTGGAGAGATCTTCAACAATGAATGCTTCCTCTGTTGTTAATAACCCAGTAAAGTTCATTAGGATCTCATCAAGATTAGATCCAGAGGGAGACTCAGCCAAATACTTGGGCTCATCATCATCTTCCTGTCTAGGTTTCTTCTGGGATGTTCCAGGCATCGGTGAAGGAGGTCTCCTCTTGTTGTTTCCTCCTGGTGGAAATCCAGGTCCCTGATCATTGTCATCTTCCTCAACGATCTTACCATCCTTTTCATCCATGACTGTCAGGAAGACTCTCATTGCTTGCCTGAGATCAGCATCAAGGTCTTCATTATCTGCTTTTAGTGTTTCACAAGATCCTATTCCGGAGACGATGTCCTTTTGGAATTCATTTATTAAGTTAAGCAGATATGACTTATTTGAAACTTGTGTATGATTTCCCCCAATTCCCTTATAATTCTCAAGAGACTTTTTTCCGTTGATAATGATTTGCATTTGGATGCATAAGAATGCAAGATTCGGATACTCGGATGCCATTCCTGATATCTTATATCCGATTAACTTATCCTCCTTGATTAAAAGAATATAATTTTTGAAGGATGCAAGTTCAGCTCCAAGCTTAACATGTTTGCGTGAGAGTGATTCCCAGGGAAAGTCTACAAACTCACTGAGAGAGAGTCACATATTGACTTGACTCCAGTTAAATTGCGGTAGGAAGCTTGCCTGATCATGGGCTCTATCGCAACATTTCCGATATTAAGAATCTCAACAATCATCGAGAAATTCTTAATTAACAGTTCAGGAGTAAGCATATTCTCTTTAAAGTAGAATGAGAGATATGACCAAAACTCTCCTACTAGACTGTGGGTTAGATCAACACCTAGTTCTGTTGGATTGGAGTTTGCTTTCTTAAAGGTTGCCTTCTTGCGAGTGACAAATTCCTCGCTGCAATTTCCGGCTTTAATAAACGATGTTATGACCGTCATTAGGTTAACCTCAATATCTGTCTTAAAGGAAGACATCAGAATGGCAGACAAATACATAACAGTTTCATGTGTATTGAAAGCTACTTCCTTATTTTCTATCATATCACGTATGAACTTAGCTTGTCCAACCTGAGGGAGTTTCGATTGAGGATAGAAGACTGACATACGATTCATATCTTCTAATGATAGATCAGGAAGGTCATGAATCATGAGGGATATCTTTGGTATGCCATCTCGAACAATAGCATTTATATCAATGTCCTCTTCGACTGATTTGTTATTTAGGAACTCAGAAAAGATCTCTGAAAGATAATGAGATTCATGATGATCCTGATATGACAAGGACACGAGATAAGAAATTAAGTTATCTCTTGAAGCCTTAAATCTTCCATCATTGTGTTCAATCTCAACACCTTTATACAAGTGACGTATAGAGTAAAGATGTGGTTGATACATCTTTTGGGAGAAAAGATCCCTCCACCCAAATTTTGGATGTTCAGGATGTATATACTCAGTAGGGGGCTTCTTCTTTGATGCTTGAAGGAACTTTCTTAATTTCAGGAAGTTTGACATGATGAATTGATTAGAAAAGAACAGAAGAGAATGAAAAGTAAAACAAAATCAAAAATGATGATGCTCACAGTTAAACAGACTATTCTATTCTTCCTTTTTGACACGCTCCATCATTTCCTCCAGCATATCTGCGTAATCCACATACCGTGGAAACGCACTCATCAGGGATCTCTTCCACACTCAAGTGAGGCTGTATGCCTCTAGCTGCTCAAACCATCGCTTGGCAGATCCTCGCAGCCTCGTCTGCATGTAGCACGACTTGGTGTATTCTCTCCACCCGTGAACTTCTCCCAAAATATCGATTTTCTGGACCCAAGCAGTCACAGACAATCCCTTGTCATCCGGATCGAAGACGGGGATCACCTCAGCCCGCACTGTTGGAGTCGACAAAGTTCCAGGACATGTTGCTACCGGTTGCGGTGCCTGCTGGCGCGACGGGCCTTCCTTGCTCAGGTACTTGGCGAGCATCCCCTCAAGACGGGTTTCGAGGAGTCTCTTGAACACGACGCTCGGTGGGCGATTATTAGGGACCGCGGCTACATCGTCCTTTAAAATCCGTACCCTTCGTGACATCTTACGCCCGGATTAACACACGGATTTATATCAAAGCACAGCGCGTCTATCGTTCTAAGTATTTCAAAACTGACGCTTCTGTCAAAGAAATGGCGATTAACGTCCGATTTCACACACAAATAAAACAATTGACGATAAATCGTTCGAATCACAATAACAAAATAACAACAGTGGTGTAATAACGTCCAAAGTAAACAATTCGAAAATTCAAACACAATTTCGTTATTTTCAAAATGGCGGCAAAGCGTCCGTGAATAAAACTAAATATATGGCGACAAGCGTCCAAAAACCAATAAAAAAGTGACTTCAAAGCGTTCAAAAAACACATAAAAATGGCTACTACTGGCGTGAAAACGTCCAAAATAGAAACAAACTCGATAAAAATATGAATAACCAACAAAAAACTATAAACAACAAAATGGCGTCGCTTCACAACAACGAAAAATGCGCGCACGGCCTTTTAATGGCTGATTAAGTGTCACTATCACAGAATTAGATTAGTAGTAGATCAATTAGAAAACAGATAGAACATCTTTTTGTTTCGGTATTGGGTGGACGGTCCATCGCTGACAATATGAAGAGATTGGATGGGGACTTCCTCATTAATTGCAAACAAAACGGGCTTAATGTGAGCATAAATTGCACAAGGATCATGTCGAAGCGATTCGGAAACGCTGCAGTAGGACTTGACTTGAAGTTCACCCGTTCGTGGGCTTACGTAGTAACATACAACAGTATGCAAGTTTACTTGTTGCCTAGATGCTCCAAAGTGAACCGATTGAATTTCATCAAAATATTTACACTGATAATTCTCAGAGAAATCCATATGCAGCACAACTTCTCCAATTGTTAAGCCCATCTTTATTTGACTCATTGATTTGTACTGATGACTAATTGTGTGCTTATGTTTAAGCATCTTTGGAATATTTTTTAACATTTCGTTTAAGAGTTCAACTTTGGTGCAATTAATTTCAGCTTTCACTGTTCGTGTAACATTTTTTTCGGTGCCTTTTATTATGCGGGTTTCTTTTTTGGTGATCCATTTCTTGTAGGATGTGGAGTCAGCGTTGTCAAAAACAAGTATTTCCGGAAGTTTATCTTTGCATTTTGAACATATTTTATTCATGCATTTGTCAGAAGCCGTGGAACATGTAACGGAATTACATACATCGTCCATTGTGTGTTCTTTGATGATGTTTAGAAAATTCAACTTACTGATTATTAAATGCGAATTTTCGTGGGTAATACATAGACAAGTATCCCTTTTGTTGACATTGGGAGGTATAATCCAAAACGGACGTAGTCTGCAGAATGTAGTATAGCTCATATTTTTTAATGCACTCTCTGAGTCGACAAACTTCTTGAAAAGTTTTGTCATAGAGCCTGCAAACGTTTTTGTTTTTTCTCCTTTTTTCTGGTGATAACATCTTTTTTCCCAGGACATATTCTACTGTTCTCATCTTTTTCTAAAAATGCTACCACTGCAGCCCTCTTTCTTTGTAACAAAGTAGAATATATCTTCTTGGCGTAGGCTTCACGAGATGAGGAACCGTTGGTTGATTTTTTTCTTGATCCTTTTACTCTTAATGCATGTAACTTCTTTCGCAGATGCACTATGACTTCCTTTTGGCGTTTAATGAAAGCATTGCTTTTCTCCCTGTTTCGCTTTGCTGTTCTTTGGCCGATGATCCGTTGGTATGAATTTTTGAGTAAAGAAGTCGTCGGTGTGTTGCTTAACGAAGCTGTCGGTGTGTTGCATAATGAAGTATTGGTACTTCTTAGAGTAGGTGTTTGTAATTGCGGTTGTGGTTCTTGTTGTAGTTGTTGTCGTTGCGGTTCTAGCTGTATTTCTGGTTGAGGCACATTTGCTGGAGGCATATCTTCCATAGGCCAACCTTCTGATTCGCTTGATGGAGGTGAATTTTCTCTCATCCGTTGAAGAAGTTTTTCCTTTTCCTTTTTGTTCTTCCTACTTTTTTTAGTGCGCTCCCTCCAAGCTTTTCTTTGCAGTCTTTTTGTTCACTCTGACATCTCAGAATCTAGTAGAATCTTCTTTTCTTCTTTTTTCTTCTTGTATTGGTCTCTAT
The DNA here is from genome assembly GCA_022494985.1 of Micrasema minimum. NCBI lineage: Eukaryota > Metazoa > Arthropoda > Insecta > Trichoptera > Brachycentridae > Micrasema > Micrasema minimum. The sequence continues at coordinate 41,066 of JAGVSP010001142.1, forward strand.
GCTTCGCTTTGAACTCTTCATACTTGTCAGGATTTGCTTGTATTTTGGCCCTTCTCTTTCTTTCACATTCCTTTTTCTTTTTCCTCAGCTCTTCTTTCTGTTTTTCGGTTTTTTCTTTCGTCATCTGCAACAAAAATATAACTAATGAAACTAAAAGTCACTACTGTGGAAACAGGTCACTACTATGGGTGCGAGGTATCCATGCAAATCCATGAAAGTGACATCCATAGAGGTGACTTTTTTGCAAATATTTCTTTATAAATCTAACCTCTAAAATAGCATGGCCATGACTAATGGGTATTGTGAAAAAGGCAACTCATGCTATAGTAACAAGATAATTTCAACAATCACAATAGCATCTTACCTTCAACAAACACTTCCAGAGTTGTGACTGAGATTGATCGACGATTAGCTGAATTTTTGAATAAAATTTCGTTTTTTACAAACACACTTCTCCAAGAATGGCAGTTTGCACCTCTGTCATTAACAGCTGACTCAATCCTGTATCTATGGGTGAAACAAAGCAACCACACACGTATTGTGTTGCCATACTAGGGGACATGAGAAATTAAGAAAAATAGCATCCACACCTGTGACATTATTGGTTGTCACAGGAATTGGAACACCTCTGTGTTTTTTTAATTAGTATATTGCAGCGAATATAGTAACATCTGCCACTTAGAACAAAATTGACAGAAATATTCCAAAGTACATCGTACTAACTGTCGCATCTAATGTTTCGCATAGGACGTAGTCCAAAGAATATCGTACCATGTGCCAGATAATACTGTATACACGGGGAGCCGTTGAATAACTTGTTTATTAATTTTCAAAAAATTACTCGCTAAGTTTACATTGTAATGTTAAATATGAATGTTATTAATGTGTAAAATTGCAAATAAAATACTAACCTGCACGTAAAACTTTCGAAGGCGTTGTGAATGGAGACTCATTGTTTGACACATTATTTTTTTTATTTTGCTTTTTTAGCCATCTCGACTAGTATTTTAGCACGAGATTGCATGGCGATATTATGTTTTGGCACACACAGACACTAATGTTAAATTCAAAAAGTAAAACGATACAAATTAATGAAGTAGGTAACGATAGTTTTAAGTTGGAAAGCCCGCCAAAATGTGCGCTGCTCCATCGTGTACGGTTTCAACTGACACTTGTTACGCCGATTCAAGATGGCGTAGTGGATTCGTTCCGCTGAATATGGATACAAGTCAAGATGGAACGTTTAACACGGGAAAGATTTTCTGAATTGTAGATAGAACAAAATACTTTTCACAATATCTAACTAAATTAGTAAAGTAAAAAAAAAACAAAGATGCCATTATATAGAGAAAAAAATCTAGTTTTTGAAATAAATAAAAACAGAAAATACCTAAAATGTCAGTTAGGACTATATACGTAGGGAGTGTCGATATGACAATTTTTTTCACATTACAAGTTATTTTCTCACCGGTGACATCTGTTGAGAAGATTGTTAAGCATTTTTGGCAATCAATCTTTATTGGTTCATCCGAACTTAATTACTTACTAGAAGACGCCCTCTGTCTCTGTTGGGGTATCAATAATATCTGATATTAGCCCAGCATGGGTATAATCCAGTAATTTGTCTACAAGTATTTGTACACATTCAAAATGTTGTTAAAAACATATTGTAATGTTTCTTAATTAATGTGCATAGATTATATATTTAAATTTTAACACAACATGCCTTGAAAGTACTCGTTAACATAAATATATAAACCAAACGTTAAATTATTGACAAAACTCTTGTTATTTTCCAAATTATATTACAATCATCGGCTTTGTTATAAAACTGTATTGTGTGTTCCACAGCAAAATATATTATTTCTTAACTTTGAAAGAAATGGCACAATTGAATATATTTACGATATCAAATCTGATGCATCGACCTTATTATCTACTATAACTACTATTCTATCATTCTTAACAAACATTGTACTTCAACACGATGTAAATATTGTATTTGTGTTTTGATTTCATTTGCTTTTCTGTGCACAGTAATTGTAGGTAAGCAAATATTTTGCATTTTTAGATAGGTGAATTTGTAATTACAAATTTGTTAATAACACGAAATCTTTATATATTTAGGATTTATTATATTATCTGAATGTTAAGTATAAGTCCATTCCCGGAGTATTGTCCGACAGTTCACCAACTGGACTACAGTACTGGAATACTGGAGTAGGGGACTACAGTACTGGAGTAGGGTACTACAGTACTGGAGTAGGGGACTACAGTACTGGAGTAGGGGATTAACTAAACATACGTCTAGCATTCCTTTGGGTCGGTTGATAGATTATTTTTGTTCCGAAGTTTCAAATTATGATTAATTATACTTAAGTTGTTTTTAGAGAGGGCGTTTCAATATAAAATTGTATGATTCTATTATTTTGTATCCAATAATTAGTTTTATTTTCAAAAGGAAAAATGCCTCAAAGTTGGGTGAAAGTGAAAGAGAGATCGTCGGTTTTAAATTTCCACAACTTGAAAAATTGTATTTACAAATTAAAATACATATTTGCAAATATCATAGATTACATATATCTTGGCTGGCGCACAACATTTGATGAGCTGAGCTTAAGTTACCTAGAATAATAAAAATTGCATTTGATGTAAAATTTCCGTATGCCTTTCTTATTGCCAGTGATAGAATAATTATTTTCAAAACGTTAGTTGGTTAAACAACCGACCCCAGCAAGTGTGACTTGTATAGAATAAGTGTATAAATGTATTTATATTTGTGTTAGTAAGCGGAAGTTTCCCCGTGTCTGTATGTAAGGAACATTAGCAACGCCAAATACACCAACTCCACGCCAACTCGACTGAACTCCAAATTCCACAAGCTAAAATATTTACAGGTATTTGTTGATAAGTGTATAGAAGCCGTCTATTTGTAAGTTCAAATTTATTTACGACTAAGAAAATGTTATTTTTGTCCGCGAGACAATTCTCCCTGTTACCTTTGTTAGTTATAATAATTGCGGAAAGAAGGTTGGAAAAGGGAAACCTGCCCTCGATATTAAGACTGCTTCCAGTTCGGAAGAGGAATTCCTCTATTTATAGATTGTACATCATTCCATCTCAGGGACTCTCCGAGACTTGTCTGAACTTTAATACGGTAGAACCTCCATTATCTGGATTGACAAGTATTACGCGTACAAATAATGTCAGCAACATATTCATATCAGTTCCGTCATAATCATCACTAAATAACTGAGGGTTGGTTGGAAGATATTGCTTAATAGCAATAAGCCCGCCCTTGTACTTTTGCTATGTAATTGTACATGTTTTAAATAAATAAATAAGGGGAAAAGCTTCTGTTTATCAAATATTTTGTGAATAAAATTCGAATTTTTAAATTGATTCAACAAGTTAATTGGATGCTTCGCGGGAAAATTCCACGCTTATGAAGTATTAGTTCTTGGATTTTAAAAATTAGATTATTTTGAAACGATTTGCCCAAATCTCATTTGGGGTTTCTTATAACGATTCCACTATAGTAAAACTGCATTCAACTGCCAGCTAAATACTTTATTCAAGGTGACGAAACATTATAGAAAAATGCATAAAAGATATTCTTGCAGCTTAAGAATAAATTTTTAGATTATTCCCATTCCACATTAGTCGAGATGATTGAGGTTCTACTGTATGAATATAGAAATACTTTAGAGTTTGTGGTGTTCAATAGCATTCAGGTAAACAAAAAGTTACTTCTAATAGACAAGTATATCAAAAGACTTCCACTAATCTACTACCGCTGGTCGGGAAGGATTAGGGAGGTGGGGTACAAACTGTAATATCTAGTGATTACGCTGATGCAATTGACATTTCATTAAACAATTAATTTCACTTATATTCTTTAAAAATGATCCTTTCGAGTACACTAAAAATAGTTTTTGATCTCCCGAGAATAAGTTTTGTAGAATAATATTTTTAATAATCAAATAAATTAAGTAAATAGAATATGTTTTGTAATTTATTAGTGTTATTTGTTGTATCACAAATTATCACGGCGGCGGCGGTGTGAAATACCGAGGATGGATGCTTCTGTCTTGAGAGCCGACTACCGTGTCACAATCTTCGCATCAAATTTTAAATACAATTATTTATATGTAGAATAATTTATTTTCGACTGTACTAAATGCACAATTAAATATTTAAGTTTTTTCATAAATGTATTTTCACCCATATAATTGATGTTAGGTAAAGCCATACAAGCTGTAGGCAAAGTAAACTATTCACAAATAACGCTTAGTTCTAAGTTTGCATGTAAAGAGGCAGTTATTATATTTCTTACCAAGACTGACAACGCGATAGTTGGATATAGTTTTACCCAATTGTACCGAATTGTTATTATGTATCGGAGAAGCCCAAAGATTAAACTTATGACGACGATTGCAGGGTAGTATCTGTTTCATAATTTGTCCTTGTGCAAGTCCTTCTCTTTTTTTGTATTCGTTTTAATAAAATTATATATGTCAAATATATTATACAACATTGTTTTATTTCCTATTTTACTATCAGATGTCCAAATCTTGTCCATTACGGCAGGATACATGTTGTCAAAAATATTACACAACATGGTTTTATTTCCCCCTTTACTATCAGATGTCCAAATCCCATCCATTACGGTAGGATACATGTTGTCAAATATATTACACAACATTGTTTTATTTCCCCCTTTACTATCAGATGTCCAAATCCCATCTATTATACGATACACTCTTAGAGTAATGACGCGCAGGCTATAGAGGGGCCCTAACGGTCAAAAACCATTCTATGATTGTCAAACACGAAGTTGGCTATAGTTTGCAGCAAAACAAATGCCTAATGCCTAATGCGGCCTTGGCATATCGACAGTAATCAACTGTCACTATCAACAGTAAACATACTTTAATTTACAAATTGATCACCTAAATTAAGAAAAACTGGTAAATAATGTAAATATGTTGATAAAAGGAAAGTTTTTATACAAATAATACCCATGTTAGGACAATATATGCCAAAATCAATGTAAATCAAAATAATTATTTATCGAAATCAATTACCTGTGAAATGTGACTCCTTTAACACCTTTGACACTCTTACTGCTACAACCAAGCATACTACAATTCACCATTGCCGTTTTTGATGATTAAAATCAGGAAGTATCCACGTTATTTACTAGCAAAGCGACGAAAGTGACCGTTACGCGTCTGTTGTCAAACAAATAATATGGCCGCCAGCAGAGTGAAGTTGTCGCTAACCAAAAATTTGCAACGCTTCCGCTCTATGGGAAACGTCGAAAGGGCCTCTCTATAGCCTGCGCGTCATTACTCTAAGGATACACTACTCATGTTCTCAAATACTTGGTTCACTATAACTGCTTCACCGGAACTTTGTCATCATTGTCAAACCCATTGCACAGCATTTACAAACAAAATCTAACCACAAAAACAGTAATGAAAAATTTTATTTTAAAACCGAGGGGAAAATTTATTATTAACCTATTAATAATTAGTCTCTTCTCAAACTGTATAAAGTTTTTACAAAAATAAGTCAAACCTCTACCAAATTTATAGTGAGAATGTGAGCTATTTTGGATGCTTTAACAGACAGTAGAATAGATGAGATTTGCAGACGATATTGTCCCGATATTGGGAGCCTTGATGAGGTGACTCGGAAATTTGAAAGTAGAACCTACCAAAACACCAATGACAGAATTCTATGAGTGGACAAAGTTGAAAACTATATTTACCTTGGTCGCAAAATCAAACAGAGCAGTGAGATGGAAAGGAGTATACTTTTGGAAAGCTAAATTATGTATTCCGAAGCAGATGGGTGGACGATATCAAGAAGTTTTCTAGAAGACTGTGGATGGAAACAGCGTAGGATCAAGAGGAGTGGAGGTAGCTGATATGATGAAGGAAAAAATACAAATGGTTATCTAACAAAAACATATATTTTATATAAAATGATCATTCAATATTGTCATATTGTTTTACACATGCAAATTATCATATCGACAGTAAAAAGGGAAAAGAGCTTAAGTAATTTAGGAAAAGTTTTTTGGAAAAAACATTCTTGAAAACAATTATTGGGCTTTGATTTGGTTTCTTAATCATAAAAAATGAGTGTTATTTTTTTATTTTTCTAAATAATATAATTCAGTCCAATCCCATTTCATTTGAAATATGACTTCCGTTTCAAAATCCTAACTAGAGATTTAACAAATTCAGAAAAATAAAAGTAAATAAATTTAAAAAAATTAAAGTCATACAATACCTACTACAAAATTAGGGGAAAATATCACGCAAATTCTTGGCCCAAGTAGCCTGGCTGGTAATCAGAATTCAGGAGTAGAGAAATATTTTCCCAAGGATAAGGTCTCTTGATTTGTTAAACTAATAATGTACTTTCCTGTAAGACACACCTGTTTATTTATTTCATTTGAAGACACACGAGGGCAATAAGAACGCATGAACAGATGCCGCTTATAGTCATTGTTTTGCAACTAGTCACAGTTTCACATTAGATATTATATAAACTTGAGAAAATGTCAGAATCCAATTTAGATTCAGAAGGTGATTTCCCTCCCCTTGACAAAGACCTTGATGATGTTCCTGTCATTCCCCAGGTAGATGAACTGCTGCAGGAGGCTCGTGATGGGAGCTGCTCGCAGGGGGCGGGCCCCTCGCACGGGGACGGGCAGCGGGTACAGGTCGATGGGTGAGTCCAGGGCTCTGCGTGTCCCGAGGAGGGCGTCAAACTCCTTACCTACCTCCAAGTTACCCGTTTGTTTGTCCAGCGACAGAGCTAGTAAATACGTTTCATATTAGTCAAATTACATTATTTCCCAGTCACACATTTGCAAATTTGCAATGAAAATTCCAGATAGGGATGCAAATGATTTTATTACCCCAACTGAATTTAAAATCACTGCAATCCCGTAGGAAACTGGCTGACCTAGTTTATCTATATAATATTCATAAATTGTCGATTCTCCACAGCTCTTATCTCAAATAAATTATAGGATCCTCGGAGTCCAGACCAGAAGCAAAACATTATTTATTATATCGAAATGTAATACCAATTCTGGTCAAAATTTGTTTATTAACAGATCCTGCAACACGTATAACAATACGTTTAATTGTATAGATTTAAATAATATTAAATTGGATAGGTTGAAGAAAGATGCTGCAATTATTTTGTTTTAAAAATATGTAATTTAGTAAATTTAATAAGGGTATGTGATGAGTACCTATCCTGTACATACATTGATTATCTAGGTATTATAGTTTTTATTTTTCTAAATTTTTAATTTCTAAAAAATGTTACTTTTATTTTTCAGTTATGTTACTTTTCCTTTAAACATTTTATTTATGCGTTACATATTACAAATAAGCAACTGTGTACAGGATGGGTACTTTTGCAACAAATTAGTATGTAAATGTTTCAATATTTTAGATACTTAAGTGATAGCCTTTAAGTGGACATTATTGTTAGAAATTAATGTTGTATATATTTAAAATAAGTGTATGTCTGTTGGCTGTCCATAAACAAATAAAAAAAAAAAAAACAACAAAAAAATTGCACTGAGAATGCAAAAGTGTTCGATTTTCCAAACAAATGGCGGAAAATGATAATTAAAAGAAAATTGTCGCACTGTAGCTAAATATTTTTTTATTTTTTTTAAGATCGCATAGCGCTCTATTTGCTTTAATTTTTTGGGATAACACGGGTAACCTTTTTTTATCTTCTCCGACGTTGGCCACCGTTGCAGGCGCCATCTTCAGGGTTATGTATGAATTTGGCGCCTGCAACGGTGGCCAAAACGACTGAGAAGATAAAAAACGTAACACGGGTTATTCCAAAAAATAAATCAAACAGAATCAACAACGACCGTGAAAATCTATTATTTCCGTTATTCCGGTTATTCCAGATTTATTAATAAAGATTAAAATAAAAAAAGAAAATTTGTGTTATATTTTTATTTGTAAGCACTGATCCAACGCAATACCCAGTATTTAAACTGGCATTTTTATTTAAAATACATTTTGCTTTTAACATTTACAATACCATTGCAATTCTAATTGGGTGCAAATAAGGGAGAATAGTAGAAAGAAGTATGTTTGTACAAATTTCAATTTGTAAAATTTTTATTTTTTTGAAATATGAGCGTTCGTGTTCAAAAATGACGTCATAATACGCCACAATACGACTTGCAGTATTAATGCATTTTTTTTCAAATAAGGCCTATTTCCTGCCACGTACCATATAAAGTGATACCAAGATATGTATATAAGCAATTCTTACGAGCAATTTGTAACCCCTTAGAATTTTCTTCAAACTTTCACCCCCCGAAAACCGCTTATAGCAGGTGAAAATTACACTATCCCCACCGGTCGCTTGCAGCACATATTTTTTCTTGGTTCACTCTATTTGCTTTTCCGGAAATCATTGTCAAGATAACGCACATTACTAGCAATCTTTTACATACAAAGTAAAATAAAAACAGTGTTGAAGTATTTAATTTACAATTAGGTCGCAGCAGGTGATAATCAAACAAGCAAATTTTCAATAACTTTTGGAAACTTTTGGAAAACTAAATTATGTATTCCGAAGCAGATGGGTGGACGATATACAAGAAGTTTTTCTAGAAGACTGTGGATTAGCGAACATTTGGGGATCGAGAGCTTTTGCGGTAGCTGATATGATGGAATGGAAAAAATGAAAACAAAGTGTTATCTTTTAAAAAACTATATATTTATATAAAATATCGATTCAATATTGTCATTATACAGAATTAGACAGTATGAAAAGGCAGAAAAGAGCTGAAGAAATTTAGGAAAAGATTTTTGGACGTAAACATTCTTTAAAGAAAAATTATTGGGCTTTGAATTTGGTTTCTTAGGTAAAAATCATAATCAAAAAATGCAGTGACATTTTTTATTTTTCTAAATATTATAATTTTCAGTCCAATCTAATTTTACGTTTTTAAAAAAGACGAAAAGACTTCCGTTTCAAAATCCTAACTAGAGATTTAACCAATTCAGAAAAGTAAACAAACTTAAAAAATGAAAATATAATACCCCTACACAAAATTAGGGGGAAAATATCACGCAAATTCTTGGCCCAAGTAGCCTGGCTAGTAATCAGAATTCAGGAATACAGAATATTTTCCCCAAGAATAAGGTCTCTCTTGATTTGTTAAACTAATAATGTACTTTCCTGTAAGACACACCTGTTTATTTATTTCATTTGAAGACACAAGGGCAATAAGAACGCATGAACAGATGCCGCTTATAGTCATTGTTTTGCGACTAGTCACAGTTTCACATTAGATATTATATAAACTTGAGATAACGTCAGAATCCAATTTAGATTCAGAAGGTGATTTCCCTCCCCTTGACAAAGACCTTGATGATGTTCCTGTCATCCCCCAGGTAGATGAACTGCTGCAGGAGGCTCGTGATGGCGAGCTGCTCGCAGGGGGCGGGCCCCTCGCACGGGACGGGCAGCGGGTACAGGTCGATGGGTGAGTCCAGGCTCTGCGTGTCCACGAGGAGGGCGTCGAACTCCTTACCTACCTCCAAGTTACCCGTTTGTTTGTCCAGCGACAGAGCTAGTAAATACGTTTCATATTAGTCAAATTACATTATTTCCCAGTCACACATTTGCAAATTTGCAATGAAAATTCCAGATAGGGATGCAAATGATTTTTATTACCCAACTGAATTTAAAATCACTGCAATCCCGTAGGAAACTGGCTGACCTAGTTTATCTATATATAAATTATTCATAATATTGTCGATTCTCCACAGTTCTTATCTCAAATAAATTATAGGATCCTCGGAGTCCAGACCAGAAGCAAAACATTATTTATTATATCGAAATGTAATACCAATTCTGGTCAAAATTTTTTATTAACAGATCCTGCAACACGTATAACAATACGTTTAATTGTATAGATTTAAATAATATTAAATTGGATAGGTTGAAGAAAGATGCTGCAATTATTTTGTTTTAAAAATATGTAATTTAGTAAATTTAATAAGGTATGTGATGAGTACCTATCCTGTACATACATTGATTATCTAGGTATTATAGTTTTTATTTTTCTAAATTTTAATTTCTAAAAAATGTTACTTTTATTTTTCAGTTATGTTACTTTTCCTTTAAACATTTTATTTATGCGTTACATATTACAAATAAGCAACTGTGTACAGGATGGGTACTTTGCAACAATAATTAGTATTTAAATGTTTCAATATTTTTAGATACTTAAGAGATAGCCTATAAGTGGACTTTATTGTTAGAAATTAATGTTGTATATATTTAAAATAAGTAAGTCTGTTGGCTGTCCATAAACAAATAAAAACAAAAACAAAACATTTGATGAAATGTGAGTAATGAGCGAATTCCGAAGAAAGGTACTAAGCCGCATTTCAGCAGAAAAATTAACTATGGTTAAATAAACATAAGTATGCAAGTACAAAAATATGAACTGTCACCTTCTGACACACCTGGGAGGGAAGGGAGTGTGACATACCTGTGGCTCCCCCCAGAGTGGCGAGGTAGAAGGCCTCCGGCCAGGAGACGGGGCTACTGTCCCCCCGCACCAGGGACAGGTGTGTGGACACGTCCATGCAGCGCCGCATGGCGTCCATGATAGACGGACTGTCACCACCCGACACATCTGAAACAGAGATGACCATAGCGATAAAAGACAACTGTAGGAATAGGGTTCTTCCAGATAGCATGAATATCCTTGAAAACGTTAAAAATATTAGTATATTTTTTACAATTCCAACGATATAAAACACAATGATCAAAAATGTTTGTTTTCATTTATAAATTTATGTTTTAAAAACACGAAAATAGGAATGATTTTTAACGCCCGTTATTGGTTAATGACGTCATACTCGTCTACCGTGAAAGGCGTGAAATTCTTTCCGTAGTGAGCGCCTATATTGCTGTGACGTCACACCGCATGCGCGCCAAATGGAGGATTTTGCGAGCGATTTGAAAAAGAGCTATTTCAAACCGCGCTAAAAAGTTCATATGACATCGTAAAAATTAAAAAAATTCCCTTGATATTGTAATTTTTCAATCAATTTTTTGAAATCAAAAATAAAAAATCGGGAAGAAACCAATTATAGATGGTTTTGCTCACCCAAGATTCATTTTTCGTCTTAATCGTTACATTGAATTATGTTTATCTCAATTTTAAAAAAATCAAATGATTGTTAATCAAAAAAAGATTTTTGAAAATAGAAAGGCGTTTACTGCAATAGACTAATGATAAAAAAATAATACGCATGTGACATTCCAAGTGAGTTTCAAGACACGTGACTCCAAGGTGTCCTATTGTTCTCAACTCAATATTATTATTATTAAGTACGCTAACAGCTTTAGGCTAAAGCAAGATTTATCGCATGTACATCTAAGGGCCTATGCAGCCAGTATAAGCAGCTCACAAATTAAAGCTTCCTTGCTTATATTAGTTTCAATTGAATTGAGTAGAACGCGCTTACCCTAACCTACTGCACTCCGTTTAAAATACATAAATATAAACGAAATAAAGTTATAAGTTAAGAGTTGGTACCTGTGCCAAGTCCGATAGTGATCCCGGATTGCTGCAGCTTCCTCAGGGGGCACAGCCCCGACTGCAGGCGAGTGTTGGAGGCCGGACAGTGCGCGACGGACGCCCCCCGCGCCGACAGCAGCTCCAGCTCCGCGTCCTCTAGGTAGATGGCGTGCGCCAGGATGCACTGTAACACGCGTACGAGGTCAGTGTTGCGTGTACTCACCGGACACTGCAGATTGAACAAATACTCCTGCTTTATCTTATTCGCACCCAATGGTGCATAGGGCACTTCATTAGTACACCAAGTCCAGATAATTTTTTATTACACGAAGGTAAGATGATTCAGAACCAGTCCAAGATATCATACATGAAATGAATACTGGAAATAAAAGGTTTATATGGTTTTCCGGAGGGGATAAGATCGGAAATGGATTTTAAAATATTCAAAAATTCTGTTTAAATTTAAATTTTTTAGTAAAAAAGAAATCTATGCAATCTTATGATATTTGCACATATTTCAATTTGTAAATACTATTTTCAATAAAACCTAAGCGGCTTGTGCTTGAAAATAGGAATCAAGTCGTGTCGAAGTGGGGATTCGAACCGACGATCTCTGGACCTCAGAGACCGCGACGCTACCCACTGGGCCACCACCCGCTCAACGCCATATTTCGAATAATGTTTGACTTGTGTATTTATATGAAATATTAACTATTTTATATGATATCTAAATATACTCTATAATGTCTTGCATCTTGAAATACAAAAAAGCTAATCTTTTTTAAATGCTCCTCCGCCTAACCACGAGTTCTTCTCTTTTAGGTGGAGTAAGCTTATTATTATATCAATTATGTTTCTTATTTTATCCATACTGTAACCGATATAATATTAATGTATGATGTGTTTATTTTGAAAATAAAAAAGCTATTATTATTAAAAATTTAAAAAAGAAATATCATGAATTTGGCACGTATGTCCTTTTTATTTCCAGTATTCAAATATAAATATGAAAATGACATGTAAATAAATGTTTCATGTTGACTCCCTGTGTGTACTAACCTTGTCAGTGAGGAGCCCGGCTTGGGAGTACACGTCGCAGTAGGTCGGGTGTTGGGGGAACATCTCCTTAATTAGATGATACAATTTAAAATGGTTATAATGGCAACAATGCGTATTATTTTTTTACATTTCTTATGTCATTTGTGTTCAGTAGGTTATGCCATTTAATCATGGAAAGATACACGCTTCAACAACGTTTAGAAATTGTTAAATTGTTAAATTTGTTTTATCAAAATCAGTGCTGTGTGGTGTGAATACTGGAGTGATTTTAAGAAGAATTCATGGACGAAAATGGTCGAAGAATAACAGTCATATTCGATACAGAACAACGTTGAAAAATGTTTTTTTTTTTCCTGCTGTTGTTGAGAATAATCTGGAGGATATGTGGTTTCAACAAGACGGTGCCACCTGCCACACAGCCACCTTAACAATCGATTTATTGAAAACAAAATTTGGTGATGAAATTATCTCAAGAAATGGTCCAGTTAATTATCCTCCCAGGTCGTGTGATTTAACGCCTTGTGATTTCTTTCTTTGGGGGTATGTTAAGTCACAAGTTTATGCTGATAATCCAACAACAATTGAGCAATTAAAAATCAACATTGAACGTGCTATTGATGAAATACAGCCAAATTTATGTGAAAAAAGTGATGGGAAATTGGGTTCACAGAATGCAGTACGTACGGAGAAGTCGTGGTGGTCATTTGAATGATGTTATTTTCCATACATAATGGCATAATGTAACCTTTCAAATAAAACAAAATTTTTGTCTCACTGAATAATTTATGTTTTTTTTAAAATTTTTAAATTGTATCATCCCTATTGGAAAAATTTCAATAATACGTTCATTTATTTATATTTTATTGTTGTACATACTGTGCTTTGTTTAGTACAATTAACAGAATTTTCAAATTAAGGAACATATAGAACATAACACCAATACACAATGTACAATACAAATTTCTAAAGACGTGAAGTGGTTAAGTTATGTCATGTGTATGTGTGTTGTTGAATGTGTGTGGAGTGTGGTGTATGTGTTGGGAAATCTGAATAAATTAAACGCAGGAGAGGATAAGTAAAGAGAAAGAGGATACCACCGTCCTGGCAGACCGTCGATGACCATCCTACGGGTGTGTTCGGGGGAGCTGATAGACGCGGGCCTGACGTGGGAGGAGGCGAGAGCACATACTTGGAGTCCAATGTGTAATATGACTAAATGACGAAAAAATTGTTATGCAGTGTCATTTAGTGTATAATTAAAAAATTAATTTGTTAGCAAGTACGCTTCTTGTCGGAATCTAAAGTGTGAAAAATCATTGCTCTAGGGAGCCGTCACTAGCACTTACCCTCATCCCCTGAACCTTCCTGACGAAGGCCTCCGTGTCGGCCAGCTCCTGCGCCGTGGTGTTGTAGTAGCCGGCGGGGTTGGCCACGTTCATGCTGACCTTGCCGACCAGCGCGCGCTGGCCCACGTCGGCCGCGGCCCGGGCCAGCTCCAGGGAGCCCTCCAGGTGGAGTGACCCGAAGTAGCACGCGGTCGTGGTGCCATTGCGCAATGTACGACGCTACAAAATTGCAACATAAAATCAATGTAAGTGCGTAAATATTCTTCTCCGTGGCTGTTTTTTAACCCATAAAGTACTGTGTTTGACGATCCATGGCACCCGGTGTAGTAACCTCGGGTTACCCATGCAAAATGTTGATTCACAACATTTAAAAATTGTATTTTAGTGTGTAGTTAGTATCTCTTTAAGTTATAACTAATAACTCATTAAAAAAAAATTCAAAGCTGAAAAACGCAAGTCCTTTGGTTACTGCAAAATACTCGATGTTTGTATGTAATTTCTGAAACATGCAGGTAAAAAAACTTTTTTAAGTAATTACCTATAATACTTGGATGTATCGAATATTTATTTTCCGGTGTAAAAAGGTTTGATTGAAGATTAGCAAAAATGCCCCTGTTATATTTTGATTATTTACGGAGATACAAGTTATTTTGCGAGATTTTGCAACACGGGTTACGTCACCGCAAGGAGGGTTGAATAATGTTTGATAAAGGTTACCCTACAATTTTTATACCAAAATGCTGTATGATTCAGATTCTCATGCATCAACTGATTTGATTAACAGTAACATAACATGTCTCTGTTATAAACACAGAGTTGTATAACATTGACATAATAAAATGTAATTAAATTTCATATTTATGAACGTGTCACCTATTGAACGCATGTACAAATAGGAGAATGATTGAGTAATATTAACTAGAGCAGGGTCCCCCAGGGAGCCATGACCTGTGATAGCTACGAGATAATGTTATGTATTATTCTTCTGAAGTTGTCCATAAAACTATATCTATTATCATAAGGAAAAACCAAAAACATTGTTGACTAAACTATCACTATCATAAACAACATTTTGAGTGTGTCCAAATACTTGTAGACAAAAACTGGATTTCTGAGATGTCAAATTGTTATTACTATCATGTTTATTATGTATAAAAAAACAAAATCCTGTTCGCACTCCAGTGATAAAAATATCTACCATATCCGCTCCCTATGTGGGAGCATATGGATTCCACAAACTGCCTCCAGGCCAAGCGATCGGCCGCCACCTCCCGTGCATCCTCCCAAGTCGAGTCCACGTCCCGCGGCTCTGACGCAAACTGCCGACAAATTGTCAACAGTGGACGACCAGGACGCCGAGAACCTGATGCCTTGTAAAATAGGCAAGCATGGTTAAGGCTCTCGGGAGGCATACATAGTATATGGCCTAGACAGCTGAAACGCCTTCGCCGGATGACAGTAGATACCCAGGGTTGCTGTGATAAAAATAACGAGTGAAAATGGGTGATTTTTCATTTTTATAAAGAGTTTTTGGATCCGATATGACAAAGGGTTTAATGTAGATATTTAAAAAATATATGTTTAAATCAGCAGAAGATATTATATGATTTTGATAATTTGCAGAGTTGAATAAAGAATAGAATAGAATCATGAAAAATCAAAATGTAAAATGGAACACTGTACATATTTAAAAAAAAAACAATATTATCTTATAAGTATCGAAAGTAGTTACTTTTGTGGTACCCAACTACAGTGTCTACTTGAAATGAATAAGTGCCAAGTTAGTATGGTATAATATAAGTAATATTTATATTTATTACAAAATAAAAATACTTCATAAAATATTATGGTTCGTACGAATCGATAAAATCTTAACCCAAGCATAATATAAATGAACACTCATTTTATATTTATGAATCTGCAGCTGTTTAAATATTAGAAATTTATATTCATACATTGTATCCATTACTTAAATTATGATAGCTGTATTTTGTGACTATCACCTACCTCAACAAAAGAATTTATATTTGATCTACCTGTTATTTTCAAATCAAAACACTTGAAATAAAATAATTGTGAATGTTTCTATTTTTATGGTAAAATACATTTTTATCTGATATTTGTAAATTGTGTAGTATTTTGTACTGTAAATTGAAACATGAACTAAAATCAATTTTGCATCTTGTAGATAATGTTAAATGTATAGCAATGACAATACTATTATTATTATATGACTGGATTCTTTCGGATAGAAGATTGTCCTGCAGTTTATCACAGATCCACCAATTTCTAAAAGTGATGCAGAATTGCCACGGGCAGCTTGGCACGGAAAGCAATATAATATATTCCTTTTCTAAAGAAAACGACAAAAGGGTGAATTTCTTTATTAATGCTCGTCATTTATTATACCTATACGTCTTTCCTTCCTTTCCCTCATTCGCACCTGATGGTGCTTAGGGCACTGCATTGGTTCAACAAATAATGTAGTAGTAGTACTAGAAGTAATATGCTCATCTTGTCTTTGTGTAGGTAATAAATGATCAAGATTCACTGCACTTGGTGTATCAATGCAGTGCCCTAAGCACCATCGGGTGCGCATAAGGGGGAGTAGTATAGTAGTAGTAAACGTAAGATGCTCCTCAGCCCTTCAGTCTTACAAGTTTCAATGTCAATCCGACTTTCCAAATACTCAGACTGTATTGGCATGATTTATTTTTATTGTATCAGTAAAGGGAAGAAATTATGTGTATTATTTATTGTACTCACCACTACAGTTTGATAAACACTTTTCGCAAACTGAACATCTTCGTATTTCTTCTCCAGAGGGAAAGTGTAGGAGGAGAGCCACTCAAGGAGCGGCTTGTCAAGCCCCAATCCTAGGTTAGGAAACTGCGGCGCGTGCAGGTGACAGTCAATAAATCCGGGAATTATAAACTGGCTGGGAAGCAGTTCCGTCACGACGTATTTCGTCAAACCGAGCTGCTGGCTAATATCCTCAACCGATTTAGCTTTTCCCACCAAAACAATCTAAAACAAAAAGTTTACATCGTGAAAATTCCGCACTTGTATTCCCGATTCCCGCCAAAATCAAAAAGTGACAGAAGAAGTTGAATAAAGTATTTATGAATGGGTCAATCAATTGTTCTTTTACCTTTCCCTTTTCAACAACGATATATCCATTAAAAACTTCGAGGGTCTTATTAGAATTGCAATGGATAATATTCCCGACGAATATTGTCGCGGAATCATAACTATGTTTTTCCATTTAACTTTTTGAACTAACTAAAACAGGTAACAAAAGTCGTCATACAAACGGTAGTAAGTTTTGAAATTTTTAACCATAACACGCAATTTAATTATAGTGTTAAATGTAATGATATATTCTCTGTTTATGGCACTGGGTTAGATATAATATTAAAATTGCGATCTCACTAAAACTACTTCACACATTCACAGCGCGGTTTTGTACATCGCAATCGATTTATTTAATCTCATGTAGTATTTAGCGCAGTAGCGTAGTTGGCCAAAAATAAACTGGACGACAAACAGGTTGTACCGAAGATTTCAACTGGTTTTGAAAACTACCGTAAACCATGGGTAATAATATTATAAAGTATTTCAAAAGTAAACATGGGAAACGTGTAGGTAGGTATATCTTCATCATTAACATATCCACTAAGTACCTAATTAATTCACTTTTCATCACAAAAATAAAGCATCGATTTGGCGTCGATCTACTACATCTTTTATTTTCCACTTTCAATATTTTTTTCGGTATTTTTAAAAATAACTAATAGCTACTTAATTAATAGGTACCTACTACTTACAGTACATACTTATACCTAGGTACTAGGTACGTCTTTTTTACGTGTGAAACACCTTGAAGCTACGCTTACACTAGGTATGAATTTGTAACCGCATTGATAAATCTTTGCTCAAAAATATACACACCACACCTCTAGGAAGATACAACTAACTAACTAACCATCACGCCATTTCCCCGAAGAAGTAGGCTATTAAGAGGATAGAACGCCCCACCACTCTGTCCTGCATACTTCTCTTGCTTCCTCCACATTCATACATCTTCTCATGCACGCACGTCGATTATTCTGACTTCTTTCAAGCACTTTCACTTTCAAGCACTTGTTTTACTTGATCATGCCATGTCTTTCTCGTCGCCTTATCAGTTATATACAAAGTGTAGAAAATTGGCAGTACAGTAGACTGGGTACCAGATAGTACCTAGTACCTACATCATTAACATATTATTGTAAGTACCTAATTAACATCACAAAAATAATAATTTGGCGTAATATTCAATATTTTTTTCGGTATTGACATAATAATACAATAATAACAATGTAGATAATATATAATCGATGTATTTTTACAGCAAAAAAGAATAATTTGATTTTTATCTCAATTTAAGCAAAGATTATCTATGTAAGTACCTACTTAGTTGTGCCTTATACAAGTTCAGAAAATATTATTTTACGCATATGATGAGCCACCACAGAGATTTTAGTTTCATTGAAAAAAAACTAACAATTTGAAGATTAAAAAAAACTGATTACACAGTATTATCGCCTTACAAACATGACATGTGTCTTGTGTGTCGGATGTTGGTGTATCTGTATCAGCATATTACGGTGTATTATGTAGAATAAACTGCGTTTTCAATTTGTTTCCAAAAACAATGGATCAAAAGTGAATTAAACAGATAAATTAATATTTGAGGAAGATTGTGAATATCGCTAATGAGTCCATTTCATTTTTACTTGATAAAAAGATTACTTACTTACCTATACTTTTGTAAAAGTAATTATTATTTTAAAAAATTACGTCAAAAAATCTAGGAGCATAAAAAAGACGATTTTACTATCAAGGAAGGAAAATATTTTTATTCAGAGCAAAGACATAATGTATTTTTTTGCTTATAGGCAGGGCTTTTTTTTTAAAAAAAGGTGCAGAACGCACTTCATGTCAAGCTTTTTAATAATAAAAAAATATATTTAAAATGTAACTTAAATGAAATTAAAAGGAGCTAAGCCACGAAGCGCACAAATAAAATGATGATTTTTTCAAAATACATTGCAAATATTTTTTCGTTTAATTGATTTTTAAAATAAAACCGTGAAAAAAGGTGCCGGAACGCCGTTCCACCGCGTTACATGGAAAAAAAGCCCTGCTTAAAGGTAATATATTTTTCAGCCAAAATACGGACCTTATAATATACGTAGACGTACTTTTAATTCTGGTAGTACTTCTACTAACTGGTACTAACTACTACTGCTCCCCCTTATCCGTACCCAATGGTGCATGGGGTAATGCATTGGTACACCAAGTGCAGTGAATCAATGAATTCTAATTACTACTTCTAATTCAATAATTAAATTCTACGGATAGGCAAAAAAAAGCAAATTACTTATAAAAATTAAGTGTTATAACATTATGTAAAAATACGAATAATTCCTATCTTGACAACTGACTCGTTAAAATCGTTACGGACAGTCTTTAGAAATAATTGTAGACTGTCCATAATCTGACAAATCGATACCTTTATATGCAAACTATGTAACTCCAAAATGGTTATTTTACAGGGCGGGCAAAAAACGAAATGGTAGAATTGCCAAATTTGCAGCGTTGCTGATACTAACGTGGCAGTTATTTATTTTTCTTGAGGTGGTATTTAGGGCATTTGTAATAATGTTGGACTCACCCAATTTACCTAGCATGTGCATTAAAATACAGACAACAAAATGCCATCTTAAAGTCATTTTGTCAAAAAATGGTGTTACACAATTTGCATATTAAATTTAAAAATTTCATATGTTTTTTATTCAGTTTTTTTCTGATTACTAGTTGCCAAGACAGAGAAGGCACAAGGCAATGGAAGAAGCTTCTTGGAGAGGCGTCAGGCAAAGTTTTTTCGTGGTACTTAACCACGGAAATGGGTCATAAATAATTATTATGGGTTATTGGAAATTAACCAATACATTATAACTGGATGTAATATAATGCTGGCATTTACTTATTAATTTACATTATTTTACGGCATAATGCGGCATGGAAAGCTTTTTACATTACACTAAGTTGAAAAATATGTAAAAACAAAAGAAGAAGAAGAAGACAAAACGTACATAAACATTATAAAAAAAGAATATGAATAAAGCAAAAAAATACAACGTTTCAGTTTCCAGTATAAACAAATAGGTACTCGTAGAAATATCAGTTTTCAAATGTATATGTACAAATGTATCTACGTAATATGTGAAAAATTTTAAAAGATTGATTGAAAAATGACTCAAAATAAAATAAAAACACAAAATGAGATAGGTAGATAAATATCTAACTTTCAAACATAATTATAATTATATTAACAGCATGAAGTTGTTGCATTTGTGTATTTTAATACGCCTGAAGATGAAATCTTCAATTTGTTATGCTTATAACTTTTACCAGCAAATTTTTGTACTTAACCCACTTAACCCAGCCATTTGACAGGTCATAAGCCCTGTAAACGCCTAGATATCCATATTCCCTTCCAAGTTTCTCGTCTCTGTGAGATGTCAAATTGTAATTATTAGCCCGTAATGGTTACAAATCCAGTTTTTGTCTACAAGTATTTGGACACACTCAAAATGTTGTTTATAAAAATTTGCTGGTAAAAGTTATAAGCATAACAAATTGAAGATTCATCTTCAGAGAAGAGCGTTTTCCTAGTAGGTGATATAATTCGGTAAGAATCTCACTGCAATCATAAAGGTTTCTGCTAAAATGCTTA
>JAGVSP010001143.1:0-78271 GCA_022494985.1 Micrasema minimum
GAAGATCAAGTCATAAAAAAACCACCTGGTATTAAAAACAAAAATTGAAATAAACAGGCTTTTGGACTAGTAAAGTGACCACTTTAGTATAGAAAAAGTGTTCTTAGAACTGCTAGAAACAAGTTGCAGTTTCACAGAAAATACACCATGATTCCAATAAAGGTGAGTATTCATATTTCTAGAAGGTTTCTACATGATATGTCGTAGTTGCGACGTGTATATGACAGTAATCAATAAAATCTCTTTGATAATTTATCAATTACTGTCATACATGTGTCACAACCGCGATATATCTACACACAGATATGTTGGTGATCGCAATGGCGGTCTATTTAACATTTCCAACTAGCCAAATATTGGTTACACTAGTCGACTGATCTTCTTTTGTTAAAATTAGCAGTCATTTTTTTTTCTAGCCTTTAGGGAATGCATTCGACAAAATATATTCATTTTGGGCATATTATTTTCTATAATGCAGGAAAATGAAATGAAAAATTGCTAAACCAGCAATGTTATTCGTTTGCCAATCGGTCAATTCAATTATAGCTAGCATAATAGATTATTTTAGCTGTTTTTTCATCATCCATTCGCTCTCATGACCGAACCATCGTAAAAGACGTTTCTTAATTTTGTCAGTAATGGTTATCTCAGCCTTGCATTCTGCTCTAATTACGACTTTAGTTGGCTATCATACATAGTTTTACCACACATTATTTGAGAGATCGCATTTCAACAGAGTTCAATCTACATTCATCTTTTTTTTCCAACTCCATGCTTCGCTTTCGTACATAAGGGTTTGAACCAGAACTACATTAGCTATCGGTAAAATTATTCTGTGGTTCTCAAATACAATAACACAAAGAAAAATACAACCATAAAACCAATTAGTTTACAATTTTTCGTAACACTAAGAAAATTATCAGTAAAAATACAATGTTGTCGAATGCAATAGTTCCCCAAAGACAACATTATTTAAATATAATAAGTACACATCAAATCACCTACGGAAAAACAGATGTGAATTTAAAATTAAATACAATTGAGCAAAGCTCCACCATTTTAAATTCCTTTTTAATACGTATAATAAACGAGAGCAGTTATTTAATGCAAAAATATTTTGATATTTCTAAAATAGCATAACATATTTTTTGAGCATTCTGACAGCAACTTGGATTGAATTTTTAGACACTCGAAAGTCAGCTAACCTAATCTTTTGATAATAGCACAGATAAAATATTTTCTACTCACAGAGTGAGTTTCATTCACCTAAAATTTCCCAGGGCGTTAAATTCAATATTTAAAGCGCCCTTGAGGTATATTTATATTTTTAAAAAATAATGACTCAGCAAAAGTGTAAAACATTACAGAAATGAATTAAAGATCACAAGTACTGTCAAAATGCTCATTGAAAATTACATATATAAAATAAAGCTTGAGATTATATAAACAATATTCAGGTTTTTCATAAAACCAATTTTATTATTATGAATATCATACGTCCTGACATATTGGAAATAGGAAAGTTGTTGGGATTAATGTAATTCAAATGATTATTTATAAATCCTGTTGATAAAAGGCATAATATGTACCATTTCTGACATTCTATTTAATCATGATAGATCAACATTAAAAACGTTTCGGTAGTTGATATCAAAATACAGATAACTAAGTCAACACTTTCCTATTCGCAAGTTAGAGATTCACTGTGTAAATGGACGACTGTTTGTGGTTGGCGATGTTTAAATTTACAGTGAATAACATTTAGCATAACCAAAATTTATCTACAGACGTCGGCCATCTTGCCATGCGTTTTACACAGAGATTATATACAATAAGATACAAAAGCTCAAATGTACGAACGATAGCGCCAATATGTGTCATTTAATATTATGCCGATGAAAATTTGTATTCAACCACTCGCCGATTTTTTCTATTTACCGGTTTGGAGACATAACACGTCTCTTGGTCAGGAAAAACAACTAAACCAACATGCAAATACCACTACACACCTTCACCATAACAGATTCACAAAAAGAAAGAAGTCGGTGAGTGGTTATATAGAAATTTTAATTAACATAAGTATTAATAAAATGTTTGACCACGTTAATGCGATGAATATTAATAATAAGGTATATTTATATTTGTCTGACATGTCGTGTCGTTATAGCTAGATTTCACATCATCATATCGAGTTCTGATACCTTTTGATGATATTTTGAATCATAGCAGTCATAGCTCTCTGAGAGTTCATATGTTCCCGAAGCTTTCCAATGGCCTTGACCTGAGTCTCTGCCCACTGACGCATATAGATTTTACTTTTGCTGCAATGCAACACAAGCCCTCACGACAGCAGGTGTATCGCCTAACTAGGCACAGAAAAAACTTCTTTCATCGAGAATTTTTGCATGGTTACTAAAACTAAAGATATTTATTTTCTACCATGTTATATCTACACTTTATGATATAGGTATTCAAATAAATCAGTTTTGGGACTGCTTTCAAATAGTCCGAAATAACTGTTCCAGATAGCAGGAAATAAGTTGTGCTGGAATGGCATTGAACATAGAAATAGACTCTACTGACTCTAGATTGATAACTGGTGAAGTGTACGAAAATGAATAATAACTTTAACATTTTATTTTTTATTAATGAATGAGGTCATTGACAACACAAATAGCTGGCATACCTAAATTCATTTCTCTCCAATAACTGGTATGTATGGGGAACAACAAGCGGCTGTGAGAAATATATCAGTTTAGTAATGGTTGCAACACAACACAGGCCATCACAATGCATTAATATAAATCTCATAATACTAAATACATTAAACTGGTATCGTTCTGATGCTTCACCACACGACACATCAGACAAATGTACCTAAATCCACCTATAGTCTGTTGCTTAGTTCATGTTTTACACACTTATCGCCGTGATCCCTCGTGCGGGGCGCGGGGGGCGCAGGGGGACCGCATGCCCTCAGCAGCAGCACGAAGGACGAGAGGCATCACTGGTCGGGCTCGGCCGGCGGCTCGGGGTCCGGCTCGGCGCCCCCCGGCGGCTCCGGCTCGGCGCCCCCCCGGCGGCTCGGGCTCCGCGCCCCCCGCCGGGTCGGGCTCCGCCCCCGCCGCGGCCGGCGCCTCCGCGCTCACGATGGCAGGGTCCGCCGTGGCCTCGGCCAGGTTCGTAACAGATTTGGACTTGAAGCACTGGAAATCAACATGGCGACTCTTAGCTTCTTCTTTCTCTCCCGACATGTGTATAAATGGGCGCTGCACGTAGTTGTAGATGACTTCAGCGCGGGCCCCCCGGGCGCTTCTTAACTTTTTCTTTGTATGTCGGGTAGCCTTCGACACCTAGGCGTATTTTCTTCAGCCCGCGTTCTTTCATTACCTGCTTGGCCACGTCGCGGTTCTCTATGTACTTAAAGAAGCGATACAGCGGCGTGCTGAGCACGGTCTGCGAGTACTCGTCTCCCATCTGCGGAGGGTATTCCTCGTCCCAGTCCACGGCGTCCTCGTCCAGCAGCACCACCACGTGGCACTCGCGGTCCCGCGCCGCGCGGACGCCACCATTAGGGGGAGCACGAGTTCTTCTAGGAAGCTCTCGAACTGGCGGCGGGCGCCCTCGTTGCTCAGCTCGTGCAACAGCCCGCGCAGGTTCTGGCACCGGATGGTATCGGCGTCAAACGGCACGAGTAAGTAGTCGCACGCCTCGCGCAGCTCCTGGACGGATACAGTAGGCGGGCAGCGTATGACGCCGCTGCGATAGAAGTCCAAGATGGCGCGGAACAGCGTCGCGGAGATCCCGTCCGCCACTTCGAACTCCCCGCGCTCGTTGGTCCGCGCGAACTCCATCCCGGAGCTGAACATGCGGCCCAGCATGGTGTTAGGATGCGCGGTGAACAGCGCGGGATCCAGCACGAAGCGCGTGCTGTCCACAACTAAAGTGATGCGGTCAGTCAGCGCGTCGGGCGCGCGCTTTACGGGCGGCGCCTGACGCGGCCGGGCCGCCCCAGCCAGCTTGCCCTTGTACGGCCGCCGCTCCAACTCCTGGTAATCCTCCGTATCGCTGCTGCTCTCGCGATAATAAGCCCGTTCCGAGGGGGGAGTTGACATTTCACTCATCACGACTTTTTTGTCCCGATCACGGATTACATCACGCTGACCTAGCTTGGTAGGAAACCAACTGTTTCTAGATTTTACGGAATCTACGTTCACCAAAACACAATACAGCCACTGAAATACGACTCTCACTTTTCGGACGTGACTAAATTTACTGAAAAAGTCAAAGGAAAAGTCAGGTCATGAACTCACGGACAAAGGACTGTCAACTGTCAAATAATCTATTGTGATCTATGGCGTTGGGCTGCTAAGTGCAAAAATTTATAATAATGAGACCTATTTTTTTTTAATGCGGGGAAGGTAGTAATATAAAAATTCGTGGTTGGATGTGGGTTGTAATTTTTTATTACCGTGTTTTTATGCTTTAGAAAGTCAGAGAACACGGCTTATTGACCCAGAAAAAAATATAATTAGTGATTAGTGATTAATTACGTTTCTTCGTTTTCATGGAAAAAAATGCGGCTTTTTTTTGTGTTATATAAAGCCGTAAAAAAGTTCATTGAAAAAATGCTATGACCAATGACCATGTTTCGGCACCAGAGTCTCACAAAGTTAATAAATAATTAAATTTTATTTTGAACGGGTGGTGGCTCAGTGGGTAGCGTCGCGGATTCTGAGTCCAGAGATCGTCGGTTCGAATCCCCACTTCAACACGACTCGATTCCTATTTTCAAGCACAAGCCGCTTAAGTTTTATCGAAAATAGTATTTACAAATTAAAATATGTGTAAATATCATATTATGATTGCATAGATTTCTTTTTTATTGATTATTATAAAAATACTCCCGTAAAGACAATAACAACTATCTTTTTTACAAGTGTGTGACAGTGCGCTGTTTCAATTTTGTAAAATAGTCGATTCGTTTGATAAGTTTACCCAAAAATAAAAGGTTTTTTATAATGTTGTTGCACAAAATGTTTTATTTTAATAACCCCGCTATCAATTTTATTATTTTATTAATTACACTAATTTACTAAATTAGTGTTTTGTGCTGTGTACAGGACGCGGCATAGTTTAGATATACCGGCGCCCCCGGCACCCGTCGGCCGCGTCCTCGCCTATCAATGAAAAAGACTTCGTGTATCTCGCTTATTTGTTAACCAATATTAAAAAATATTTTCACCTGTCGTCTTGCGATTTTTGATTTTAATTTATTGGGCAATAAAAATTTCTTGACAAAGGCCTATTATTAATTTAATAAATCAGGTAAGCACTTGTTTACACAGCTTGCGACTATCGACGACGGTTTTGACAAGTATTTATGCACCTTTTAAATGCCGATCATGAACCTCGATAAATGAGAAGATATTTTGTGATACCTTCTGCTATCGACAAACACCTGACCAATTTTTCTATTTGAAAAATGATATATTTCGGTATTATTTTGTGACGATATTTTTAAACTAAGATACGAACTTCATTGAAAATTGGATGTAATTTTTTTTATTTATTATGGTAAAAAGTCGATTTAGTTTTTATCCTTTTGTCAGGTAGTTTTGTAGAATACACATTTTTAATTTCATTCGTCAATGTTTGAATTGCATTGTTGGCAGCGCGCATTTCCTGTTAGTTCGCGACAGCTTCACGGTGTGCGGATTTTTAAAAGTCAAACATGGTCCGCTTACGACAAGTGTTTTTAGAAATTTTAAAGAAATTAATAGTGCTATCAATTATCCATTGTGTCATCGATGCCAGCGCCCAGCCTCCTATCAAGAGATTCGAGTATAAATATTCTTTTAAGCCTCCATACTTAGCGCAAAGAGATGGCTCTATCCCGTTTTGGGAATACGGCGGCAGTAAGTATTTAAAATTGAACAATTTTCGTATATTCTAAATGAAAGTTGATAAAATAATTAATTCGCTACATTCTTCTTTAAATCCCAGTTTAACATTCGCTGTTTTATCATATTTATTGGCAAAAGTATGTCAATTTTGTTCGGCTTACTTATTTTGACAATAGTACACGTCAGTCAAAATTTCAATAAGTATGACACGTACGTCCGCCGTTTTCTTGCTGTGGTTAGATAAAGAAAGAAACAATAAGTCTTGTCGGATTATTGCCAAGAACATTATCCACGAAAGGCTTATGAACAATGTATTATGAACTATTTCACCAGATGTTTTCTAAAAGTCCGTCATATTTAAACGAAAAATTATATTTTTTACTTTTCCATAACATTTAGCAAACATTCCCCTGTTCTGCCAAATAAAAATACTTACTAAAAAAAGGAAATACACAGCACAAATTTACATGCATTATTGATAGGTAATTTTAGATAAATAATATGCAAAATTTCATATTATTTATGTGTAGTAAAAAATAATGTTAATGTTTGTTGGATACATGGGGAACAACTGAACGACAGTTGCTCTTTAACTAACTAACTAACCATCACGCCATTTCACCGTAGGGGTAGGCAGAGAGGATAGACCGCCATTCCACTCTGTCCTGACATACTTTCTTTGCTTCCTCTACATTCATACATCTTTTCATGCACATACGCCGATTATTCCAACTTTTCACATGTCCACTTTCAAGTACTGGATGTACTTGGTCATGCCATGTCTTTCTCGGCCTTCCTCGGCTTCTACATCCAGGCACACTTGCATTTAAACTTATTTTAGCCGTTTTTTTATCACTCATTCGCTCCAGATGACCAAACCATCGTAAAAGCCCCTTTTTAATTTTGTCAATAATGCTTATCTCAGCCTTGCACTCTGCTCTAATTTCGACATTTGTACACCTATCATACATAGTCTTACCACACAGAGAGATGACATTTCAACAGCATTCAGTCTACTTTCATCCTTCTTTTTCCAACACCACGCTTCACTACCATACACAGTGCTGGCCCGAGACAAGTTTTAGGTTGGAGCGAGATCCAAAACTCGTAATACAACCCTAAAACTGGTGAATCTACATCGTATTTGAAGACGATTTTGATCTTTTATTAAAATCTTTCATTATTACCGCACGTTAAGTAAAATTGCAGAAATTCATATTTAAATGTTTTTTATTTTGTTTTATTTATGGATAGTATTAATTTGACGAAATACATAATATTTGATAGAAATTTGCAATAAAAATATCGAAAAGCGAAAATAGTATTTTTTTTCATTTATTTTTCTTTACCACTGAAGCGCCCGCGCCCGGCGCCCGGCGCCCCCTGGGACTTGGCGCCTGGAGCGACCGCTCCGTTCGCCCTATGGTAGGGCCGGCCCTGACCATACATAAGGGTTGTAATAATATTCAAGTTCAAAACTCAATATAATATAATATACTAGTGTATTATTTATCTGGTTAACAGACGCCATCGCATCGTCGGAGAACGTCAGGCTGGCCCCGTCGCTGAAGAGCCAGAAGGGGGCCGTGTGGAGCAAGGCCCCCGTGCCCTTCCCGTGGTGGGAGGTGGACATCATGTTCCGCGTGACCGGGCGGGGCCGGATAGGCGCCGACGGACTGGTGAGACACTCTTAAACCTTTTTTAAAAATTTATTTATTTCAATTAAAGAAGACATGGCCGTAACTAGACTGGTGAATCTACATCATATTTGGAGTCGAATGTGTAATATGACTTTTTATCTGAACTTGAAAGCATTTTTTTTTCTTATAAAAGCTTTCATGAGTACCGCAGGTTAAGTAAAATTGCACAAATTCTTATTAAAATGCAGTTTATGGATACTGTTTTGACCAAATAAATGACTGAGTAACAAAACTCGATGTACAAGTGGGAAGCCAGTGAATCTACGTCATATTTGAAGTCGATTTTGTAGATTTTTAAATTTTAATCTACCTATAGTTTTCGAGAAAATTGATTAAAAAGTTGATATTTTATTCGTAAAATATATTATACATAAAGAAAATGAAATTTAAAAAATGCAATTTGACATCTCAAAAGAGACAAGAAGTTTGTAAGGGAATATGGATATCTAGGCGTTTTCAGGGCTTTATGACCTGTCATTGGCTGGGTTAAGTGGCCACTTGATGTATTACAACATTCCCCATTTTCACCCATTTCATGTATTTGATATCCATATCTGCCAATATACAGTAAAATGGCGCGACGCTTCATATGTGAACACTCTCTGTCATCCATTGAGAAAATTTATTTGGACACACTCAAAATGTTGTTTATTAAAAAAATTCATTTTAATAAGAATGTGTACAATTTTACTTAATTTGCGGTACTTTTTAAAATTTAATTTAGTTTTTTTTTTTAAATTTGTTTAACCACGTCAACAGGCCAGGAGGCCCAATTACAGAGGGTAATAACAACACAAACACCCAGGCTTGAGAAAAATCACTTTTGATGTTTGTGTTCTCACCGGGAATCGAACTTGGAACCTCCGTATCAGGAGTCCAGCGTCTTAGCCATTAGCTTATTAAGACTGTTACAATGGAATGCCCCGTAGAATACTTACTTTTATCTGTATGATTTAAAAAAAAAAAAAATATGTATTGATGTTGGGTTACTTAAATTAAGATTGTATGTAGAATATACATATACCCGTTATGAACAATGTAAAATGTTTCCCTCGGCACGGGTTATCCCAGTGAGGGAACATTATTATTATATATTTTTTTTTTAAAAAACTATGTACAAGTGTGTACAAGTCCAAATAAATAAATAAAATAAAATATTGGAACTTGTAGTGACTTGCTGATAATTGTCTTCAGGCCTTCTGGTACACCCAGAACAAGGGGTCGTACGACGGCGAGGTGTTCGGCTCCTCGGACCAGTGGAGCGGGCTGGGCGTCATCATGGACTCCTTCGACAACGACAACAAGCACAACAACCCGTACATCATGGCCGTCATCAACGACGGCACCAAGAAGTTCGACCATCAGAAGTAAGTGCCATCTCACTGAGCAAGATGCATCTTGCGCACTTTGCATTAGGATGGGTATTGCAACATAAATAATAAAATATCGCCGTTTTCGTATAAATATACCTCAAGGGCGCTTCAAATATTGAATTTAACGGCTCGGGAAATACTTTAGAAAGTGAGATGAAACTCACTCTGTCTGAGTAGGCTGATACAAATATCAAAATTAATCAAAAGATTTAGAGAACATATGGGTCTTAAGTTTCTTTCGAAAATTCACTTCACTCTCACAGTTGCGCACTTCTGTATGGGAGAGCATTCCAAGCCACAAATATTTAACCGCAAAAGCGAGCAAATAAAAATTTTGTGCGCTGATTACGGATCGGTGCTAAAACCCTGCCTTTAGCTGTAGATGTAGCTGATCTAAGGGTGAGATGTTCTTTCAAAAAAAACTTTATCTGGAATGCAAAGCTCCTTTAAAAATATTTGGAGCTGTCATTATGCATGGCTTTGTACATCTTCTGTACAAGATTTTGTATTCTACCCTTTGTGAAAAGCGCAGCCATACATGGTTTCTTTAGCAGTGGAGTGATGTGGTCGAACTTAGAGATTCCCGAAATCTGGTGGCGTCAACGGCAGATTTTTGCGTATGCTTTTAATCTGGTAGGTAAAACATGAACTTATCGTTCTACTGATTTGCCCAACATCAAGTCAGAAAGCCCTGAAAACGCCTAGATAACCCACATTCGTTTGAAAGAGTTTGTAAAATTGTCTCTGTTTGAGATATCAATAATATCTGAGTTTTTTCATATTCGACATATTTTTAGATACTATTTATTAACTAAAAGATAGTTGCACTTTACAAATTAGAAAAAATACTGTAAATTTAAAATCACGTGTATGGGGTAACCCGTCCGAGGACTAATTTTACAATTTTTTAGACATTTTTATAAACATAACATACAATGGATCGCCACATGTGTGTTACAATTTATTGTAAACTTAAATTCTTTGATTAAAGACTATCTGTTTGGTTGATTATTAATTTTGACGTCTCTCTTCTCTAAAACCTCCACTATGCAATTTGACACAGCTTTTAGGAAAATGATTCCTGTTTTATTGGAGATGATTTATTTAACCATTTAATAAATGTAACCGTCGAAAATAATAAATAAGCAGCCGATCTCCAGACTGCCTTCACACTCTTGACGTCTGTAAGATCACTCCCAGATCTTTCTGAAAGCTGTTGTTTTGTGTCGTGTACGCTCCCGGGTATCTGATAATACAGACTGGTGTTTGTTTTAGCGATGGGTCCACCCAGCTGCTGTCCGGCTGCCTGAGGGACTTCCGTAACAAGCCGTACCCAACTCGGCTGAGGGTGGAATATTACCAGGACACGCTCACCGTTCTCTTCCACAATGGTAAATACCTAATGGTAATATAGTGTCTGCCAGATAGGATGATAGGATGATAGTGTGAGATGCACACATGCGTTCTGTCCCCTCCCCTCTTTTCCCTAATCCCCCCTCCGTTGAGACCCTGACCGCGGATGCACGGGTGGATGTCTGGGATGGGGGGCCTGGCGAGGCGGGATACCGGTCTCCACACGGGTGGTTGTAATTACTTATAAATAATGATCGGGGTAGAAACTTACGTACCTTTAATTTGGGCCGACTCTGGTTGGGTTGGGTGATGGAAGTAATGACAATTATAATACATAAGCCGAGACAGTGGTAGGGGTACAATGAAAGCATTTGTTCGCGTACATAATGTAAATTCATCCGTATTTTTATCACACTAACAATCTTAAAATCGTGATTTAGCTTGTTGAAAAAATCAGTAGAGTTGTGCTGGACTGAAAAAAGACTCAATAGTCTTTAAAGCAGTCTAGGGAAAGGGTGGGGCTTTAATGAAAGGGGCTTTTACACAATGGTGTAAAAAAAAAAAAAAAAATTTTTTAAAAAGGTAAATACCTTCTAAACAATCATCATCAACATGTCTGCTCCCTATGTATTGACTGTATTAATTTGTATTCTTGTTTTATACATTATTATGTACATTAATTAAGAAAAAAAAAGAGAATTTCGATATGGAGACACTGAGGGATCGTAAGGGTGGCGGCATCATGATTTTCTTTTGACTTGATCGATGCTGTCGCCCTCTTGACTTAACTTCACTTGGAAACGTTGGCCCTGCAATATGCAACAACAAAAATTTAAAGTCCTGCATAAAATAGCGTGACTGACGGAGAGTCCCCAAGAACAGTCACGGGTGGAGGTGGGATCGATCCCTCAGTGTCCGCTCCCTATGTGGAGAATATGGATTCCACAAACTGCCTCGCGATCATCCTCCCAAGTCGAGTCCACGTCCCGGTCCACGTCCTGCAGCTCTGACGCAAACTGCCGCCGAATCGTCAACAGTGGACGTCCAGGACGCCGAGAACCCGATGCCTTGTAAAATAGGCACGCCTCCCGAGATCTAAATAAACTGAATCGATTAGCTTTGAAAAATCGGTAGAGTTGTGCTGGACTGAAAAAAGACTCAATAGTCTTTTAAATAGTCTAGGGAAAGGGTGGGGCTTTCATTGATTCATTGAATGGTAGATACCTGAAACACACTAGAACCGTGATTCATTGCACACGTTTTTGATATCGACTGGAAGCGTGTTTGTATCGTCTTTTTTTAAAAATCTACTACTACTTTCCGTTATCCGCACCAAATATATATATATTTTTTTCAATAAATAAATTAAAACATTAGGTACAGCATGAAACGGTTAATAAACATACTAACTACTACTTTCCCTTATCCCCACCCAATGGTGCATAGGGCACTGCATTGGTGCACATCAAGTGCAGTGTCTCTTGATCATTTTAATTACATGAAGGTAGGATGATCAGTCTTACGTTTCAGTGCCAGTCCAAGGTACCACACGTGAAATATTAATATGAAAATTAGGAGTCCTACCCTAACGCAATTTGCAATGAATAGGTGAATAGAGTAGTGCTATATTCCAGGGAGAAAATCAAGGACTAAGATTGTATGGAGAATCGACTGTGGTCACATGGCAGTGAATCAATTGAAAGATGTCAATTTTTAGTAAGCATGAAAATTCACATTTTCAGAAGTTTTATCAGCAACATCTGATATGCTACTTTTTATAGCTGCCTTTTAAGATTATATAACTGATGTTAATTGAACGTGAATTTTATGATTATAATGAATTTACCACCTCGCTTATCAAAATGCAAATCTTAACTGTTTTACTGTACTGATTCTGTTTATCAAGTAATTTTATAATCCGTACTGATAATGATCGAAAGGAGTCGTGTGGAGCGAAAGAACGCCTAAAATAATTTACGATGCAATGTGCCTGGTGGTAATTTGACTGTATTATACACCGTGGAATAATACTCGATTTACAAGCGGGTATTCCAGTGAATCTACATTGGAGTCGATGTCTTTTTTAATTATTTTTTTATTATTATATTTATTTAGTACTATATAATTTTTACATAGACTAATATTATTACATTACACTTAATTATTTTTTTTTCATAACTATTCTAATCCTACACTAATATTTCTCACACATATATTTTTTACACTTAGCCCAAAGCGGTGTTATTTTTTGCCAAAAGCGGTGTTATTTTTGAAAACTGGCGGTGTTATTTTTTAGAACCAATTTCAGTACACGGGGTTGATAATAAAAGTCAAAGGCGTTGTTTTTTTGCATTAAAAATGTTTATTTTACAATGATACAACATTAAAAAAACACTTAATATAAAAACTAACTTTATATATATTTTTAAAATACTTGATACAAAAAATTAAGCAAATATTACATAAAACGCAGGATATATATATGCGTGCCAATGACTTTCAAACTCACCTAAACATCTCAAATGGATTTTAATGTTTAACGTTTATGGCAA
This sequence comes from Micrasema minimum, assembly GCA_022494985.1. Taxonomy (NCBI): domain Eukaryota; kingdom Metazoa; phylum Arthropoda; class Insecta; order Trichoptera; family Brachycentridae; genus Micrasema; species Micrasema minimum. The sequence goes on from JAGVSP010001143.1 coordinate 12,885, forward strand.
TGTTTTAAATTAAAAAGTAAACCAATTCCTTTCAAACTACTTTTGTTACTTTGAAATTAAAATTAAACTTTGATGGTGAGTTTCACAAACATTAACATACATGGCAAAGTTTATTTTAATATTTAAAGTAAACTATATAAACCAAACGTAAAAAGTATATGTGATGTTACGAATATTTTTAAATTCTGAATCTAAATTACAATTCAAAATTGAAAATTGCCAGTGTGGCAAGATTTTCTTCCTTCAGGTTCCTTCTTCCGAAACTTAGTACAGTGTTGTACGAAGACAGGAACCTCTCGGAATCAACATTAGCACAAGGCACCCAAATCGATTCTAAAAACAAGCATCGGCAAATTGAGGATTTGTCGGCGAACCGATTTGAGGGCCTCTGCTATGTTAATTTTCACTCCCAAAGAAACTAAATTAAACTAAACTACTACTAAGATACTTCTCCCTTAATGTTTTTGTGCACGGCAAACCTTCAGCACCTGAAAAAAAAAACAATTGTAAACTGAGAAAAGAAAACTGTATTTTCGACATTTTTTTAAGTCTGCTGTCAAATGTGACAGTTTTCATTCGGCGTTAATCTTGAAATTATAATAGTGTTTGTAAAAGTTGTGGCTTTGGAAATTGTTTTGATCAGTGACGTTTACGAAACAAATTCACTGCGTACTATAAAAAATTACAGGTAAAAAGTTGAATTTCGTATTTTTACCACTTTATAAATATATGTGTCAAAAATTATTAAGTTATCAAAATCGATAAAATAACATTAAAAATAAATGTTTTGCTCAGAATAAAGTAAATAAAAACACATCAAACAAATACCTTTTCATTTGTTTGTCAATCCAGGCTCTTGACATCTGACATCAGTGACATCCATAGAACACACACTAATTGTGACATCAAAAAGATTCCATAGAATGACGCAAAGAAACGAGCGTGAAGTTAGCGACTTAAAATATTCGGCGAAAATATTTTATTGCTGTTCAAAGCTTGGAATAGTTTAAAAACACCAAATTTCGGATTATTTTCCAAAAACGCCGAATTTCGTGTTATTTTCAAAAAACGTCGAATTTCGCGTTATTCGCAATACTTGTAGACAAATTACTGGATTATACCCATGCTGGGCTGGTAGCCCAGCAAAAGATTTACTGGTTAAAAATATAAAGCAAAATAAAAAATTGGAGAGACATCTTCAGGCGTCTTCTAGAGTAAAGCAATAAAGCTTGGTAGGGCCTTTCCTCACAAAAACTACACAGTTTCTTGTTCAAAAAACTGTGCAGTCTGTCAAACTTCTGTCAAAAGCACACGAAAAATATGTGTATTTTTGAAACGCGATTGTAGACGATTATCGTATGTTTGCTCTTTCCAAAAATTTGTCATATATGGTTAGCTAATAATGGCGGAATGTTATTGTTTTTTTACGTAGTTTAAACCCATACAATAAGGTCAATGTCTACTTAAACGTTTAGATAAAAAAACATTAACTGTCATGTCAGCTTAAATCTGACATAAGCACGCAGTTTTTTAAACAGTTTTCGTTGTATACGGGACCGTTTTCAGACTGCATAGAAAACTGCGCAGAAAACTGTCCCGTATATAGCGGGCTTTAGTAATAAAGCTCGGTAGGGCCTTACCTACACTAATAAAAGATGATTGCAAAAAAAAAATGCTATCTTCTCAACAGATGACACCAGTATAGAAAAATTCTGTAAAGCGGAATGACGAGGACGATTTCAATATATAGTAGTTCCAAAAATTTGTCATATATGGTTATCAGATGATGGGCGGAATGGGGAATGTTGTAGTACGTCAAGTGGCCACTTAACCCAGCCAATGACCGGTCATAAGCCCTGTAAATGTCTAGATAACCCATATTCGTTTCCAGAGTTTCTCTGTCTCTGTTGAGATATCAATAATATCTGAGTACATAAATATTTTAATATTTTTAGATACTACCTAACTAAGAGATAGTTGGACTTTATTGTTAGAAATTAATACTGTATATTTAAAATACGTGTATGTCTGTTGGTTGTCGTAGAAAGAAAAAAAAGATTTTCTCTGTCTCTGTTGGGATATCAAATAAAAGTTTGAATTTAAAATGTAAATAATTAAACTTTTTAATCTTTCTTAATCCCCCAGGCATGTCGAACAACGAGGCCGACTACGAGATGTGCTTCCGCGCGGAGGGCGTCCGCCTCGCGCCGGGCGGCTTCCTCGGCGTGTCGGCCGCCACGGGCGGGCTGGCGGACGACCACGACGTGCTGCACGTGCTGACCAGCTCGCTGCACGCGCCCGGCGCCGAGCCGCAGCCGGCCATCAGCCAGGAGGAGCAGCGCCAGCTCAGCCAGGAGTACCAGGACTATCAGAAGAAGCTCGACCAGCAGAAGGAGGACTACAGGAAGGAGCACCCCGACGAGGTAAAGGATAGTAATGAGGGATGTCCAAAAATTAAAGACCTCTCGTAAAGTTTTTAAAAATTTTATTTTAAATATACATATTTTATAGACAATACATAAATCGACGCCTCCTACGTATAATATCGTAACCCACAAAATGCGATTTTACAGGAGGAGCATTTGAAAATATTTTCGTCCGTATGCATTGGTTGTAGATACGACAAATTACGCCCCAAAAAAGTCCTTATTATTGGCAAAATAATTTTTTTGTTTTGGTAGATTTAAAGATATATAGTTAAATACAGACGAAATCCACCAAAAACTCAAAATTGACAATTTGTGGGTTACAATATTATACGTAGGAGGCGTCGAAATGTATTTATTGTTCCCGCAAAGCCGGGACTTGTCTGCGGGTTTCATTACATATTAATACTTTTTGAAGTTATACTTCTTTGCGCCCGTTAGACACTTTGGGGTGGGATGTTGGTCGAGAAAACCGCGTCACGCTGATTTTTAAGAGAAAATGGCGCTTAAGAGAAAATGGCGCCACAGTCACTGATGCTTGTATTGGTCTGACTTTGACAGTTGTCATTTTTTTTTGTTTATTTACTTCTTACGCGTCATTTTAGCGAAATTATCTTTTTAGAAAATACGCTATTGCAATGGCTTCGGTTTTTCTCCATGACTTAAAGATGAAAGAATGATTATAGAAGAAATAACTGATAATGATAATGATAATATAGGTGTATAATATAATAATGAAGTCACGTATAATATATTGAATATAAATATATTGAAAAATGTCTTATATTTCATTTATATATCCTGTCTGTTTGTGTGCGTGAGTGGGTGTATGAGAATGGCCAAAGAAGTATAACTTCCACCGTGTGGTCCGACGCACACCGATTTTTTTTTCCTTCTTTATTTTATTACACAATTAGTATCTAACATTATAAGTATATTCTTATTTTAAGTAGGTAGCGTTGCAAAAACAATCACTGTGTGCCCTTTAAAGGTAGTCTTAATGTTTTTTTTAAAATCTAATAATATTTTTTTCTTCACTTTTTGGGAGCCGATTAAATAAATTAGGAAAGTCCACGTCCCGCAGCTCTGACGCAACTTGCCGACGAATTGTCAACAGTGGACGACCGGGGCGCCGAGAACCCGATGCCTTGTAAAATAGGCAAGCATGGTGGCGGCTCTCGGGAGGCATACGTAGTATATGGCCTAGCCAGCCGAAACGCCTTCGCCGGATGACAGTAGATACCAAGGGTTGCTGTGTCCGTTGCCTCACCTCTGTGTTCCTTACAAAGTCAAACCACCGCACACCAAAAAATTCTTCTAAGACACCCATTCTCAAAACTTAGTATTCTGTTGTCTTGGGCCCTGGTTAGGTGCCACGATTCGCAGCCATAGAGAAGAACAGGTGTGATGCAGGAGTTATAAAGGCGGCATTTTGTTTTAACTGAGTAAATATCCGATCTCCAGACAGTTTTCATACTGTTGAATGCGGCGCCCGCTACTCAACCGCTACGCTTTCTGAACTCTGCCGTTTTCTGTCATGTACGCTCCCAAGTATTTGAAGCTCTCGAACCTTTCGATGACTTGTCCCGACAAAGCCAGGGGGATCTGGGCATTTTGACACGAGCTGTTATACATGAAATGGGTTTTACCAATGTTGCTGTCTCTGTTGGGATATCAATCATATCTGAAATCGCCATTAAATTATTTTTTAATGAAAATGTTCCTGTGGCCTGAAAATAATAAATTCACCTTTGCAGACCAAGGACAAGGAGTCGGAGTTTGAGGACTGGTTCGAGAACGACAGCCAGCGGGAGCTGCGCCAGATCTTCCAGGGGCAGTCGTCCATCTTCGAGGTGGCGCGCGACCTGCACAAGAAGGTGGACGAGGTGCTCGGCAAGCAGGTCAGCACGCTGTCCGTGCTCAGCTCCGTGTACCAGCTGCAGCAGCTGCAGGGCGGGGCCCCCCCGGGCCAGGCGCCCGGACTCGCAGGTCAGAGGGCTTTGCAAATTGTAAACTAATTTAAAGAAGATGTATGAATGTAGAGGAAGCAAAGGAATTCTGTCAAGACAGAGTGGTATGGCGTTCTATCCTCTCTGCCTACCCCTACTACGGAGAAATGGCGTGATGGTTAGTTAGTTAGTTAGTAAACTAATTTACTACTGGAGGTATCCAATTCAAACGCATGATGAAGTTCTGCTATTTTATCATACATGGCGTAACAGAACTCGTAGTACAACCCGAATACTGGTGAATCTACATCATATTTGGAGTCCAATGTGTAATGTGACTTTTGAATTTGAGCTTAATTTTTTAAATTTAAATTAGATTAAGTAAAATTGCCCAAATTCATATTAAAATGCTGTTTCTGAATTTATGTTATTTATGGATAGTATTAATTTGACTAAATACATGATATTTGATAACAATTTGCAACAAAAAAAAATCGACTTCTTACTCAATTTTCTCAAAAACAAAGGGTCAAAATAAAAATGAAAAATTCTTCATAATCGACTCCAAATATATATTATGTAGATTCACTGGTGTCCCGCTTGTATATTGAGTTTTGTTACACCATGTATATGCAATATCAATCTACGTATGCATTTTATCGCAAAACAAGATGACCACCACAACAGTCTAAATGTATGCTAATTTAACAATTAAATATTTAAAAAATAAATTACCCTAACAGGCCAACAGCAGCTTTAGCGAAGCTGCGTGCGTTCAAATATTTCTTTACACATTTTAAATGATACATTTTGTGTGAGATATGTGTGTGAAAGAGACTGTGTGTGAGGGTGACAGAAGATGTACGAACGTGTGTGTGTATGTAGTATGTCTGCTGTGTGCCCGTCATTCCCAGTTAGAGCTCTGAGGAGTGTAGACAGTTAAACCTGTATTATAATAAACCCGTAATATTGTCACAGCCGTGTATTCCTTTATCCCCCATAGCAATACATCACATTTTGTTTCCAGGCCAGGGTCTGCCTCCTCGGTCAACTCGCTCAAGCAGAATATAGCCGCCATCGGACAGAGGTAGAGTGACTTTATTTTATATTACAATTGTGATGGGGTAGCCTTGGGTGTCTCTTGAGTAAAACTAGCTGTATGATACTTTTTATTCATTTATTTATTTATGGAAAAAAATCCATTTTAAATACATAGATAAGCCTAATAGGGATAAGGAAAGTAGTAGTTTTAGTTTTTTAATCAAAGCAAAGTTTAAGACGGATGATATTGGTGACGTATTGTGCAGGATAGTAGCCCAGATGTGCAGATGTAGATCTACGCCGATAAATAATGCTCCGTTGATTATAATAAAGAAATACAAAAGGAAGTTCATATTTGATTTATTTGAACAGGGAAACTATACTAACACTTAATATTAAAACGATAATTACAATGAATGATTTTAGCGATAGAAGTTAAAGTCCACTAAAAATTATCTTCACCGGTCAGATGCCGAATTAATACCAATCCCCAATCCTATTTCCTGGTGATAAAATGCAGGAAGCTTCGAAAGAACTATCTAGAAGGATTTGAATATGTTTTTGTTTTCTAATTCCATCATTTTATTTGTAGTTCTAATATTTAAAGTAGGCAAGTACTTATAATAAGTATTTGCTTTTAGGGTGCTTATCTGGAACGCCACAGTATTTCACTATTGTTTTTACTAATTACTGTGTATTTTGTGTCTAGGATTGGCGCCCAGTCTCAGACCTCTTGCCCGGATGTGAACTGCCTCTCCACGGGTCTCCTGGCCCTGTTCCTGGCCATACACCTTGTCATTATGTTCACTTACAGCTTATACAAGTAAGTTACCAAGAAACTTTCTTGTATTTCAATAACACAACTGCTGTAATCACTCTTGCCACCTCTTGTCGGGGTAGAAAGAGTACGACCCTTTGTCAGTTAGTTAGAAGGAGTATTGTTCACTTTTTTGTCGAGTAAATATAATGTTCTAGATCGCATTTAAAATTATTTTTTTTAAATTTTTTTTTATTTTTTTATTTCAATATATACATAAAAGAAAACAATACATGTCCTACTGAGTTGCCTACTGCAACTCGTCAGTAGGTGCATAAATACAAATTCAACTAAAAATAAAAGTACACAATACATACCCTAGCGCACAAAAAAATTAAAATACATATAAATAAAAATACAATTCTAAAACTCAATATAATAATTTGCGCTCTAGCAACCAAGTTCTCAGCACGCGTCTCTCTTTTAAGCTTGAAAAATTAATTATTTTTTTAATACTTCTTGGTAGCATGTTACAGATTTTTGATATACTGTACTGAAGTGTTCTCTTACCATACTTGTTATTATATTTAGGGAGAACTAATCCTTCAGCACTCGTAAAACGAGTATTGTAAACATGCACCGGTCTGTGTTTATACTCAGAAAGAGATGCGTGCTGAGATATTAATTTGACCACAATAACGCCTTAACGGATAAAATATTTACAGACTTATATATAAGGATAAACAATAACCTCTGACAGCTACAGTGTGTCGTATTGTTCGGTTGGCGTTACTGTAAATGTCGACTGACGAAGCTCCTCGCATTTTTCTCTTTTAACAGTGATAATTCATCTTGCAACATGCCAAAAAGAATTCAAAGTAGTGGTAGAAAGATTGTGTTATCAGTGAGTGAATTTTGTGAAAGAGAAAAAGACTGTGAAGTTCCTCTAATTCCATTTAGAAAAATTCCATTTAGAAAAATTCTATTTAGAAATGCCGCCATAACAGGTACGTAAGTAGGGTTACCAGTGTGCAAGATTTTACCCCAACGTGATGGAAATTAGAATAAAGTCATAAATAATAATATGCCAATAGACGATACTATTGAATTTTGTCGATAATAGTAAAATAAGTAAATAATAGGCGATAGGTACGTAATTAGATAATTTATGGAAATCGAAAAAACAGTTTTCTATCTCTATTTATGCACAAATAAATAGTTTTTTCAGATAATAATCTTATGTTGTGTAAGTGGTGAATCTTAGAAGGTGAATATGGCAACACAGCTCTGAAGTTAGCCAACATAACAACCAGAGGTAAAATAACTGTGAAACTGTTTGTTCATTTTTGTTTTATTTTTCAGGGACAGAAAAGAATCGCAAGCCAAGAAGTTCTACTAACTATAAGGATGAGGACAGTAAACGAATCAGTGTTAAAATGTATAGACTGAAGCTAAAGTGTTTTCCTTAGCTCAAATAGGAAAAGTGGACCTTTTTATGTGGGTGATCAAAAATAGCTTGTAATATATTTAAACCTTTGTGTCAAAGAGATGGAACAAAAATATATATTATTATTTTTATTACATATTTTTATCTTTGGTTTATTTAAGAGTTTTTTTTCTATTTGCAATTTTTAATTGGTGATGAACAAAATTTTTACTACAGGGATGAGCCGGCGGGCCGGCTGCTGCCTCTTCTCCGTACAACTGTAGTCACCGGATTTCTCCCTGAAATTAAGAGCTAGAGCAATATTTCTTTTTTACACATTGTAACTATTTATGGATCATTTAATTGTTTAATTGTTGAAAAGGCGTAGAAAATAAGTCAAAGATTTTTTATTTTTATACATGGTGTAACCAAACTCCATGTGCAAGAAGGAAACCAGTGAATCTACATAATATTTGAGTCCTTTTTGAATATATATTTTTTTTATTTGACTCTTTTTTTGAGAAACTTCTACCAATTGTTACCAAATATCATTTATTTAGTCAAATTAATACATCCATAAAGAAAGTTTAAGCAAAAACCAAATTTTAATAACAATTTTAGCAATTTTACTTTATCTACAGCATTTACAGGTTTTACGAGAAGAAAAAAACATTTTTTTTGGAGCTCAGATTCAAAAATCGTCTTACACATTCGACTACAAATATGATGTAGATTCACCAGTTTTCAGGTTGTACTACAAGTTTTTTTATACATCATGTATTTTGTAGATCCAATATTGTTCTTCGGGACCATCGATTTGTATTATTTCAATTTTTTTTCAATAAATAAATTAGTAAATTATCAAATTATTAAGATGATACAAACACGCTGTATCTTAAAGTGTAATAAAATCATTGCTCTAGTGTTGCTAAATTCCAGGGGAAATCCGAGGACTACGGTTACATGAAGGTGCAGAGCAACCGGCACGCCCACGTTTCCTCCTAAGCATGAAGTTACGAATGAGAAATCCTTGTTCATTAACTTCCATATAGTGCGAAATTCAAAATTCATAGAAAATATAATATTTTCGACCGTGTACTAAACAATGAACGAGGAACAAAAAAGAAAAAAATTCCTTCGAAAAATCCTATATCGACAGTTTAGTGTGTAAAAAAAAGCCCAAAACAAAAAATAAAAGATAAAGATAGAAATAATCGCAATGTGCATTCATCAACTTACTTGAAAAAATAATCGTTTGCCCCAGGACTCGAATCTGGGACCTTCTGGTTCCTGGTCAGGTGCCTATTTTCTTAATTTGATGATAAAAGTATAAAGCATTTTTAATCTTCGCTTAGCTCTCAAATTATGTAAAATTTATTTGTCAACTTTTTGTGCAGTGGCGAACAATTAGGTGTCCCTTATATTATGACCAAAAAAAAATTTTTTCTCGATTTTGAAAAGGCATACCCTCTATCTTTTTTGCAATTACTATGGCCTATTCAGATACGAAATTTCATATGTGCACAATGATTTTAACTCGTGCCGACGAGGCCTCAAAGTTTTTCAAAATTAGAGAAATTCACTTCATGTTGTATGAACATGTTCCAATGCAAGTCGGCACGGGTTACTGTACTCCAAATGAACTGAAATTTGCTTAACAAGTGTTTTATAGCATTACAAAAGAAAAGCAGGCCCAATGCATTAAATAATAATCAAGTTGAAAAATATATGACCAAAATGAAAACGCATACCCTCTATCTTTTTTACAATTACTATGGCCTATTCAGATACGAAATTTCATATGTGTGCAATGATTTTTACTCGTGCCGACGAGGCCTCAAAGTTGTTTAAAATTTTGAAAATAATAATCAAGTTGAAAAATAAGGGACACCTAGCGTTCATGTACGGGTTTATTGTTAAAAGCGATATCTTCCAACCAACCAAAAATTTGTGTGAATGGGACAATGCGTACAAATACTTCATTCACATCTTTTAGATAGATTTAATAATAATTAATGTTCGAACAAAAAAATCAAACTGTCTATTTTATCAAGTATCACGTCACATTTTATGAAATATTTTCATGTGAAAATCTCATTAAAATAAATATTTCATATAGACCCCTATCGGGAATCGAACCCGTGACCTCGTAGCGGATCATATGCGATATTATACTTACATACCTATATGAATTTGATATTTGCGAATACAGTTAATCAAATCATTCGCACTCACCATTTTGTAAATTCTCAAACCATTCCAGAGAACATGAAATTTCGGTATATTTTTAAAATAATAAATGGATTATTGTTATTATTGAAAGCGGTGTTGTTATTTATTAAAAGCGGTGTTATTACTTACAAAACAGTGTTGTTGTGATTGAGAAAATAATGGCTGTCTAAAATAAACGTATTTCATGGATTAGTATTTTTTTATTTACCTAATTTTTTTTAAAAACGATAACCCCTAGTAGACGCCCATTGTAATAATTACTAATGAAGACGATGTGTAAGGTTTGTATTTTTTTTACAAGCAATGTACACTATTTTAGCAATATCTCCCAACCCCTATACGAAGTAGTTAAGAACTATATTCAGAACTCGAAGCACTATTACTTTGCTGCGGGCAGCACTATGTTATACCAACATTGAGAAAAATAAACATAAACAAAATGTCAGATGCCGAAGTTGAGGTGGAAGTTTCAAATGTTGGATTTAAAAAGAGACGCTTTAATAACCGCGGAGGGGCACGAAAAAGGCAAAAAAAAGTTCGGATGAGGGTATTTATAATTCATTATATAATATTAAACTCATAATTAATAGAAATTAATATATTTGTTTTAGGTTATGTTAAACTGTCATTGGTGTTTCAAAATAGCACGATTTAAAAACATACTTAAGTGTTTTATTAGAAAACATCCTAAAAGGTCAATAAATACAGTTTTGTATCGTCGTAGTGTATTTATCAGTAGTTATTACAGGATAATGAATACATTTCTGTTGAAATTACGTTCGAAATCAATTTTTATGTTGGGAAATTTAATAATGTAAATGTAATGCACAAAGTCTATTGTTTTTAGCCAGCAGTGACAGCGACAATGAGGGCCCCGCCGTTAATTTGCCGGCCAGAAAGATAAAGAAACACAACCCAAACATTCAGAGCACATCTAAAAGTGATGTTAAACAAACGCCTTCTAATTCTAAGCGTGTTTCATCGAGTGATGAAGAAAAAGATTCGGTAAGTTTTAAATATCTATTTCATCGGTTGAATCGACATTCACACGTCATAATGAATTATTATTAAATAAAATACTTTGTTTATTAGTATTACTAGCTTTTATTCTGTACTTGCAATATAAAATTTACCCTACAATGCAATGGGTTTCGGGAGCTCGGGAGAAAATTTAATAATACTACATAATCCTTCTAGTCCAAGTCCTTTACAGTGCGGCTCGACTATGGAATCAACTCCCAAATGCTATAAAAGAAGCCGAAACAGTCACTTCTTTCAAAAAACGGCTGAAAAAAACATTTCCTATCTATTCCTTAAATTTTATTCCTGTTTTTACCTCCCTTCTATCCTAGGCAGACATTGAGTGTGATAATATGTGTGTGGGTGTATTGAAAAGTGTTTCTTTCTGTTATTGCGTTTATGTGAAATCCCTGCACTGCTTTATTTTACTGCTTGCTTGGAAGAGATTGCCAACCAGGCAATTAACACGCCAATGTACACCACTGTATGTACCAAAAGTTAAATAAATACATTTAAAAAATAATAAAATATGTTTCCGTATGAGCAGAGACTGGAAACTCTTGGTCTCACAACACTGCAGAAAAGACAAGAAAGGGGCGATTTCATCGAAACATTGAAAATAGTGAGCCATCACTATAGCTGTAATAAACTGTGTGAAATTTTCAAACTGAAAAACAAAGCCCGACTTCGAGGCCACAACCTTAAGCTGGAGAAGGCCCGTTTTTATCAGAACCCACGAAAACATTTCCTGAGCAACAGGGTGGTAGATAGCTGGAACGGGCTACCGCAGGAGCTGGTCATTGTGAATAGTGTGAACGGGTTTAAGAATGGACTGGAAAATAGGGTGTCCCTTATATAACCAAAAAAAAAATTTTTTCGATTTTGAAAAGGCATGCCCTCTATCTTTTTTGCAATTACTATGGCCTATTCAGATACGAAAATTCATATGTGTACAATGATTTTTAACTCGTGCCGACGAGGCCTCAAAGATTTTCAAAAATTAGAGAAATTCCCTTCATGTTTATGAAACATGTTCCGATGCAAGTCGGCACGGTTTACTGTACTCCAAATGAACTGAAATTTTCTGAACAAGTGTGTATAGCAAAACAGAAGAAAGTGGGCCCTATGCATTAAATAATAATCAAGTTGAAAAATAAGGGACACCCTAGTAGGGTGAAAATAAAATATAGTATGGGACCAAAAAAATTTTTTTTTCGATTTTGAAAACGCATCTTTTTTACAATTACTATGGCCTATTTAGATACGAAATTTCATATGTGTACAATGATTTTAAACTCGTGCCAACAAGGCCTCAAAGTTTTTAAATTTTTTTAAAATAATACCCAAGTTGAAAAATAAGGGACATCCTACTGGACAAGTTGTCTAATGTTGGAACCTAAACTAACTGTCCAATTTGGGACCAATTTGGGACCAAAGCGCCAGACTCTGGAACGAACTACCTATTTCAATAAAAAATGCACTATCTTTGTTCTTTTAAGAAGCGTCTGAAGCATCATTATCTATCCCTAGCACCTTCATTTCCCTCCATATATTCCCCTCCCTTCTAAATCCTCTCCACTCGTACTTCCAACCAAAACTCCTTTCCACATCCCACTTCCATAGACTAATATTTTCTAATATTATTCTTGTACAAGCGCTATCTGCCCACCAAACTGAACTGGGAATAGAGTTCCAGTTGTCACACCACTCTGTCTCTGGTTGGTTGGAAGATATTCCTTTTTAGAAATAAACTTGCCAGTGTACAAAAAGTTAATAAAATAAAATAATAATAATGTTTCAGGTTGGTGTCAGCTACAAGTCCAAAGGGCAGGGAGCTGACACACGGGGACCAGAACGCGACGGCCACATATGAGATGGACACGGAGAAGGAGCACGATGCGCAGGCCATATTCGAGAAGGCCATGGCCGTCAACGAGGAACTACAAGGACAGGCTGACGACAAGGTATTATTTATTTACTTTATTCAAATACCTTTAATCTTACATAGCAGGTTTACTTTCGTAAATTTTAGTGAGGATTGTACATAAAACAAGAAAATCGTTACCCACCCATCTACCATCTCTCTAATCATATGAAAGTTGATAGTGGATGAATTGCTTTTATGTACATGTAAAGTTAATATTCCTGCTGACCCTTAGAGTAATGACGCGCAGGCTATAGAGAGGCCCTTTTCGCCGTTTCCCATAGAGCAGAAGCGTTGCAAATTTTTGGTTAGCGACAACTTCACTCTGCTGGCGGCCATTATTATTTGTTTGACAACAGACGGTCACTTTCGTCGCTTTGCTAGTAAATAACGTGGATACTTCCGTAATTGATTTCGATAAATAATTATTTTGATTTACAATGAAATTTTGGCATATATTGTTACCTAACATGGGTATTATTTTGTATAAAAACTTTCCTTTATTCAACATATTTACATATATTTCAGTACCAGTTTTTCTTTAATTTAGTGTGACAAATTGTAAATTTAAAGTATGTTTACTGTTGATAGTTGACAGTTGATTACTGTCGATATGCCAAGGGCGCATTAGGCATTTGTAAAATATTTGGCATTTGTTTTGCTGCATACTATAGCCAATTTAGTCGTTATTTATCGTGTTTGAACAGTCAAAAGGATGGTTTGTTTTGTTTAATTACGTTTTACCGATGGGCCCCTCTAGAGCCCTGCGCGTCATTACTCTAAGTGCTGACCAGATTTATTACGACTTCTTATCAAATTATTTTAATAATGGTCCCACTCTATGAATAAGAGAATCTGTTTCCTCCGTTTTAATAAATTTTATGTAAAATAGTAAATAGCGCGCTGGACAGCCGTATATGGTTGCTATTATATACTATTATTCTGGCTTTTTTTTTTTTTTGATAAAAAAGATATCTATGCAATACTTATGATATATAGCAATATATTAATTTGTCAAATACTTTGGCTTATGTTTCAGCTTTTATATGACGGCCTAATATACTAAGGCAATGTACTACAAATAAGAAAGACAACCCGCAGCCGGGATTCGCAAGCTCCGGGTTGGTCTGAAAAGGACCAATCAGGGCGCCCGCTAACTTGAGGGCAACTGTCAGGTAATTTCCTTATATATTGATTTACACCTCTTTCCTACTGTTGAAGGTTAACGATGTTTTAGAAAAATACTTTTTCAATATATCGGGGGGGGGGGGGGGGGGGGGGAAACTGTATTTAAAGGGGGAATTGGCGGTACAGTACAACGGTAGTCTGATTTTTAAATCTGTAGTTACTTTTTCGCACCGCTAGAGTACAAATATGGAATATTTAACGTTTATTTAACTACGAAGTGTGACCAAAGTAATTGGTATGACCTGTTTCGGAAGGCTACATCATAGATGGAACATTCATTAACATCATCTAGTGAACTCCTGACTAATATCTAATGTGTTGTTTCTTGATTCAGATGGGACTATCAGCCGGATATTTGCAAAAGCTACAAGGAGACTGCTTTCAGCGGGAGTCGGAGGTAAGACCAAAATTTATTACTTATTTTATTGGTATCGACCTTTTGAATCGAGAATTGTAAATACATATTTTTTAAAGATTTTAGTAGCAACGGCACCGATAAACTGGTTAAAAAATACAAGTAACTATACCTAACCCATCACGCCATTCTCTCGAAGGGTAGGCAGAGGGATAGAACGCCACTCACTCACTGTGACTGTCATACTTACTCTTGCTACCTTCACATTCATACATCATCTCATGCATGCACGTCGTTATTCTACGACTTTTCATACGATGCCCAACTTTCAAGCACTTGTTTTAATTTGATCATGCCGATGTCTGTCTCGGCCAATGTCCTCGACCTTCTACAATCCAGGCACAGTCGCATCATTATATCTTTTTAGTCCGTGTTCTCTTCATCATATCCAAATTCGCTCCACATGATCCGGAACCAACGAAAAAGACCTTTCTTAATTATGTCGATAACGCTTATCTCAAGCCTTGCATTCTGCTATAATTTCAAACATTAGTGCACCTATTCAATACATAGTTTTACACACATAGAATCGCATTTCAAAAAAAAAAAATCAAAAATTGTTCAATCTGACTTTCATCCTTGATTTGTCAAACTCTATGCTTTGGCTTACCATACATAAGGTTTGTACCTGAACTCCATTATGCACTGCCAAATTTAGCCTCATTTTGATAAGCACTTATTAGCTACTACCGACTTTAAGGCACCATTAACAGTTTGTGAAAAGGATTATCTGCATTTCCGTAATATCTTCCTAGGTTGGCTGTTCCTTTTCACTAGGTAAATCCACCTAATGTCGACGGTTGACCGAATATTGGCTACGAGAAATCGCTTGAACACAAATAGTCGCATTCCTGGACAGCTGCACAGTTACTGGCTATCTTACGAGCCGCTGGATTTATATCTACAAGCACTGGCTGTCAGCTGGTATGCGCCAGGATGCCACGGCTTCCGACTCGGGGGACGGACGGCCGCTACGAGCACGACAGCGTGACGATTGATCCGCTCTATACCCATCTAGTGCTTCATCTGCCGCCCAGAGCTTTAATGAAACCTGTCGTCACCAAGTAAGGTGCGGGACGTGTGAAAGTTGGTGGACCTCATATCAGTGGAAAGACTAATAAATGATGTGCCTGGAAAAGAATTTGAAAGCCTGGTAATTAATATGATATCTCACAAGGACAGAGAAACACATGGAGAAACGAATGTGGGTTATCTAGGCGTTTACAGAGGCTTGATGACCAGTCGTTGGCTGGGATAAGTGGACACTTGATGTAAATTACAACCTTCCCCCTATCCGCCATATCATCTGTCAACGTGGAAAGGTTTACAAGAGCAAACAAAAAATTGGAGAGACATCTTCGAGTCGTCTTACTCAGTAAAGTAATGTTCGGTGATGAACCTTTACCTACACCAATAAAGTTAGATTGCCCAAATAATGCTTAGCCATTTTCTCAAACAGATTGTCACTTATTAGAAATCTGTCGAAAAAACCAACTCACATGTTGGATACTTCTGTACAAACTAATACATATTGAAGTTTCAGGGGGGGGGGGGGGGGGGGGGGGGGGGGGAAATTTGTCATATATGGTTTGTCAGTTGATAAGGGCGGAATGGGGAATGTTGTAATACATCAAGTGGCCAATTAACCCTGCCACAATTTGACTGGTCATAAGCCCTGTGTAAACGCCTAAGATATACCCACTTTCGTTTTCAGAGTTTCTCTGTCTTGTTGGGATATCAATAATATCTTGTTATCAGGCCCCAGCTGTGGTATAATCCAGTAATTTGTCTACAAGTATTTGTTTACGTTCAAAATGTTGTTAAAAGAATTTGATCCTATTTCTAACATATTGTCAGAAATCCTGATGGTCTGAGGGATCGATCCCACCTCCACCCGCTACTGGTATAGAGTCCTTGGGAATTCTCTGTCAGTCGTGCTATTTTATGCAGACTATTAAACTTTTGTTGTTGCAAATTGCAGGCCCAAAGTTTCCAAGTGAAGTTAAGTCAAGAGGGCGACAGCATCGATCAAGTCAAAAGAATGAGTGCGAATGTGGAGCAAATGAGTGATGAAAGAACGGCTAGTGCAAGTGTGCCTGGATGTAGAAGCCGAGAGACATGGCATGATCAAGTATAAGGGCTTGAAAGTGGACATGTGCAATTAGGGTGGCCCAAAAAAATGTTAATTTTCCCCTACACCTCAGGGCACCCGCTAAGTTTTTTAATACTTTAGTTGAATAGTAGTTTAAAGTTGCTAAAATTTTCATGTCCTAGTGGTGAATAAAAGGGCTATGCTCAACGTCTCCAAGGTTTTAAAATTGTTTGTTAATTTTCCCATATTAAAAAAATTAAAAAAAAGTTTTTTTTTGTGAAAGAAATACCAAGGAAAAATGTGTTAAAGAGTTGAAAAATTAGAACTATCAATGGTTGAGGGGGGTTTGTGAGAGGAGTGCTTTTATTCAAGTGATTATTTTTGGACTTTTTGTGAAAATATGGCTTTGTCATCTACTAATAACACGTCAAGCGGACTCTATATTCTTGATAGGTGTCAAAGATTAGAACCATTATCTAGATTTAATTTGTTATCCATTCATCATTCACAATATTTATACTATGAAATAAACTTAATTTTACTACTTCCCAGGTAGTTGTACTTATTTAGAACAACCTCGAAAATGCCAGATTTTTTCATATGTTTTCTTAATAATACATACCTTTGAGCACTGTCTTCCAATTAGAATATTAGCTTCAAACTTTACCTGAATACTTGTTTTACCCTGATAAAAAAATTAGTGGGTGCCCAAGACATGTAAACTAGTTTTGAAATGTTTAATATATAATATGGGCCACACACTATGCGCAAAAAGTCAGAATAATCGTGAATGTAGAGGAAGCGAGGGAAGTGTGCCACGACAGAGTGGTGTGGCATTTTGAAAATTGATAATGCATCTTTGTTACAGGTGTAAACACTATTTCTGCGAGTCGTGGCGCCCTCGCTAACTACAAGAAGTCCACTCGCTGCTACGTCTGCAACGCCCAGACCTCGGGGGTGTTCAATCCCGCCAAGGAGATATCCTCACGACTCGCTGATGACGTCCAGAGACCGGACGATGACAGCGATTAGACCATTGCAAATATTATGTGATATTTGGATGTTTAAGAACATTTTGAATGTGTACAAATCACTTTGTTAATCAGAGAACTGTAAACTTTATAGTAATGAAGAGAGCTAAGTGATATAACATTGTTAGAATACTGAATGAGGAAATCCACTGCTTCCCGGAATCGAATTTTAAAAATGCTTTCGCGTAGACGCGATTATTATATTTTGAAGTGGGATGAAATATCCCAAAAATGCACGCAAAAATAAATTACAAATTTTGAAAATAGCATTCATTTCAAAATCTAAAACAAATGACGCACTCCTTGTATTTAAGTGTAGTGTTTCCGGTTTCCGTTTTTAAACCCCTGTAGCCACATTTCAAGAAAGCGGACGCGTTCCATGTCATTTTAATATGGAATTTACAATCTGAATACATTGTGGTGTATCTGGCAAAAAACGTTAACTCTATATACCTGTTTTGAGAAATCAAGCATTTAAGTTTTTTTTTTTTTATTTTTTTTATTCTATTGCATTATGAGTTGAAACTTTAATTATTTCTCATATTTTTTCAAACATGTAAATTAATTTTCATACTTAGAAAACTTTTATTGTTTTAATAGCAGTATTTCCTTTTTATTTTTAGAGATAGAAAAGAAATATGAATTTTAGGTTAGGTACTTCAGAAAAAAAAGCGCTTTATAAGTTATCCAAAATTTGTGTTTCTGCCGATTGTAGAGCTTTAAAAACTTAACAATACTGCATCATTAAATCCAAACAGCATATTTTCGAGTTAGCGTTTTTTGCCAGTATACCCACGACATGCAAGCTTCTATCGCAAAACAAGATGGCCGCCATTCAGTCTCCCTAGAACAGCTGTTAACAGTATATGTGACAGTTGAGCTGACGGTATATTATCTGTGCTCCGGCCGTCCGTCCCGCGTCAGTTTGCATAGATTTTGGACAGTTTTGTTACTGGCTGGAGAAATACCATGCCGTTAGCCACCCGTTTTATGACATCACTCCTGCAAAAAATTACGCACTTAGTAAAAATAGTGTAGTATTTGGCGCGATAATTTGAAATTTTGCAACTTTAAAAAAACGTATCTGCATTAAGAACACACAAAAAAAAAAAAATTTTTTTTTTTTGCTTAGTGAAATAGCACGCTAATTAAAAAAAAAAACATTTAGAGAAAACATTCTGCTGAAGTGTGAAAAGAGGCAAGCGATTCTCCATACAATTTTGATGTTTCTTAAAACTTCATTGTTTAATTTTCTCAAAACAATACATGTGTGGCTTAGCTCTCTTTACCATCAAGGCGACGAAATACTTGTTGACAAATTACTGGATTACATCCATGCTGGGCTCGTATCAATCATTATTGACATCACAACAGAGATTGTCCATAGTTTTGTCCTAGCTTTATATAATATTTTAATATTGCTTACCCTCCCTGCTACTGTTTTTAATGTATATAATTGTGTTTAAAATGTTCGTAAATAAAGAAATTTATGTTACTTCTAACACTCACTTTGTAGTTATTTATTATTTTATTTTATTTTAAACAGTTTTTTGTCTACTGGAGATAATAATATACATATTTAGAAATGCCAGTAATGCACGCCGACCCATTGAAATGGTGTATCAGGTAAATAAATTCTACCAGGCAAGCATAATATTGAGGAGGTGTCTGAGATTTCAAATAAAGAAATAAATTGCATAATATGGTGTTATCAGGAGAATAAACCCTACCGGGAAAACATAATGTTGAGGAGGTGTTTGGATTTCAAATAAAGAAATAAATGCATAATATGGTGTATCAGGAGATTAAACTCTACCGGGAAAACATAATGTTGAGGAGGTGTTTTGGATTTCAAATAAATAAATAAATGAATAATATGGTGTATCAGGAGATTAAACTCTACCGGGAAAACATAATGTTGAGGAGGTGTCTGGGATTTCAAATAAATGCATAATAATGGTGTATCAGGAGATTAACTCTTACCGGGAAAACATAATGTTGAGGAGGTATCTGAGATTTCAAATAAATGCATAATATTATTGTGTATCAGGAGAATAAACTGTACCAGGAAAACATAATGTTGAGGAGGTGTCTGGGATTTCAAATATATAAATAAATGCATAATATGGTGTATCAGGTAAATAAATTCTACCAGGCAAACATAACATTGAGGAGGTATCTGGGATTTCAAAATAAATGCATTAATATGGTGTATCAGGAGAATTAACTCTTACCGGGAAAAACATAATGTTGAGGAGGTATCTGAGATTTCAAATAAATGCATAATATTATTGTGTATCAGGAGAATAAACTCTACTAGGAAAACATAATATTGAGGAGGTGTTTGGGATTTCAAATATATAAATAAATGCATAATATGGTGTATCAGGTAAATAAATTCTACCAGGCCAACATAATATTGAGGAGGTATCTGGGATTTCAAATAAATAAATAAATGCATAATATGGTGTATCAGGAGATTAACCCTTACCGGGAAAACATAATGTTGAGGAGGTATCTGAGATTTCAAAAAAAATGCATAATATTATTGTGTATCAGAAGAATAAACTCCACCAGGAAAACATAATATTGAGGAGGTGTTTGGCATTTCAAATAAATGCATAATATAAAAATATTTGTATTTTAGATTGTATGACTCAAATTCGGTATCGTACATAGAAGTGTATTTGGTAAATATAAGTGAAACAAATTTTTGTATAAAATATTTTATTAAATATTAATTTACATTGTGTAAAAACTTATTTCATAAAAAAATAATCATATTATAACAAATGGAATGTGTTTTTATAATGCCTTCTACTCCCCAGGGAGCCTCCATAAAAAAACGGACTACTGTGCACGAGGTCGTGGGTTCAGTTACCTTAGTAGATTTTTAAAAATTAAAAATAGTAGATTTAAAAAAATATTTTTCATGACGCATAACTTGTGTCTTCAATAATCATTGTCATTTGAGCAGCTTTCATTAATAAATTAATATTTCGTCTCTATACATTGTTAATTCAGTACAAAATGTCAAGATAATATTGCATATTTTGGAATGTTTAACTATCATAAATATTATGCATAATTTTTGAAGTAGATTCAGTTAACTTCAATTACTGATAACAGGTTAAAGCTGGCGTTCCAATAGTCCATACTTTTCGTAGCTGCAAGGCCACGTGATGGTTAAAACTATTTCTTATTGAAACTTTAGTTTTATTTTCCATAGTTTTACAATATTATATTAGTACCAACACGGCTAACTTTGCAAAGGCTTAAGCATTTGTTACTAGATCAAAGTTTGTGGAGAGAACAGAACGAAATCAGTGCTGCCAGACCCGAGAGACGGCCTCTCCCACCCGGCGCTGCCAATTTTCCCACTTTCGGCCAGAAATTCCCGTTTTCTCTCAAAAGGCTTAAAAACGCTCATTTTGAAAAAAAAAAAAGTTATTTTAGTCATTGTGTGTATGGGGAAGACTCAGGAGACATTAGTGGCAGTATAAAGTGCGTGAAAACGACAGTCAGATGCACTACGGTCGCGGTGGCTGCACACTGAACTTACCTTATGTCTTCCAGAATGGACAACTTCTCCAGTCGAAAACAAATAAAAGCCATGTATTTGGGCGAAAAATGGCAAAATTTACATAAATTATGCCCACAAGTGCGAAAATTCCCGTTTTTTCCCTTCTTTTTCGGAATCTTCCCGTTTTTTCCCGTTTCTCAAAATTTGGCCCAAAAATTCCCGGAATGTGGGAAAATTCCCTCCGTCTGGCAGCACTGAACGAAATTGACATGACAGCTTAATGCTCTGAAGTTAGTTGCAAAGGGAAGCTATGCACAGGTAACAGAGTTGCTAGTAATAAAAAAAAGACCTTTTAGTATAGGCTGCATGAATTAAGGTACTTACTCGACTATTTAAAATTCCTAACATGGAATTTAACCCCTATCTGTTATCAGTAGAATTATATTTCCATTACATTGCAAGAAAAATATATTATTCGATACATAAGTGGGTGGAGCTGAAATTCCAACCCTTAATGCGCTTTGCAGCTGCAAGACGAGTTGGAATCCAATACTTACATACTACATATAAATTCAATTTGTCATTGCTTAAATTATAGTTGATTTTTAAATTCTTTATTCACAAATTAGGACTGGAATTGGCTCTTGAAATCTCACAAAAATGGCTCTTAATAAATTAGCCAATTATTGTCATCATAAAATAAAATGATAATTTAGGAAACCATCGGCGATATCCGCTTATAAATCAGTTAACTAATAAGCGAGATATACTCATTCAAACTTTGGTGCTAGTGTGGAAAGCATACGATGATGTCATAGTGTGCTTTTTTCATTCAATACCACACACACGATTACGTCAACCATGTGTTTTTTATTCTTCCAATTATAAAAGTTAGAACGATCATATCTCGCTTATTAATTAAGAAGAAAAAAACACGCAACACCGCGCAATTGTGAGCTTTTTTGTACCAAATTCGGGACAAGAAAGAGTAGAAAAGACATGCAAAATAAACAAAACCGTCTTTTAGGAAAATAGTTGTTGATTGAAGATGGATTCAGTTGTCTTCTGGAACACGATTATCTTGCATTTCCTGTAAAGAAAAATACGCCATTAGCTATTTGTAAGAATACAAATAATAAAAGTATATTTCGTAAGTTAATTTTGCCTTTTTATTTAACACATCAAGAGAAAGATAGAAAAAATCACAATTGCTACGTGCATTCATCAAATCACTTGAAAAATAAATAACTGTTCGCTCCAGGATTTGAACCTGGGTCTTTCTGATCACCAGTCAGCGTCTCTATCCACTGTGCTAAAAGATCGGATACATATCTTCGAGATTTTAACAAAATGCCTTTATTAGGAAGAATTAGAAATAAACTAGATCAAAAAACATCAATCCTTATATACAAGAGTATAATTGTTCCACATATAGACTACTGCTCATCTATATTATACCTAAGTAGTGAAGGAGAGCCAAAAAAATTACAAATTTTGCAAAACAAAGCCATGCGAATCATATTGAAGTGCAGTAGAAGAACAAACATTTAAAAAAATAACATTTTGAGTGTGTCCAAATACCAGATATGGATATCAAATACTAGGTGAAATGGGGAATGTTGTAATACATCAAGTGGCCACTTAACCCAGCCAATGACAGGTCATAAGCCCTGTAAACGCCTAGATATCCATATTCCCTTCCAAATTTCTCGTCTCTGTTAAGATGTCAAATTGTATTTAAAAAAATGATTAAACTTTTTAATATTATGTCAGTAGACCAAAGAATTAAATATAATGCTGATAACGAAATTGTCAAAATTGTTAAAGGGATAATTCCAAGATATTTGCAAAACAAATTAAAAAACAATGACTTTTTTCATAAATATGCAACAAGAGGTTAAAAAAATATAAGATTAGAAAAAGAAAAACTATGTCACAGAATTGTTAGTAATGTATAATGGCATTAAAATGTATGAGGAGATTCCAGATGAAATAAGAAATAAACAAAATGTAAAGTTATTTAGGGTTAAATGTAAAAAAAAATGTGTGAAAAATATTAGTGTAGGTATCATATTATAGGTAAATTGAAAAATGTATAATGGTAGGATAAGAATAGTAAGGAAAAAAAAAAGGTGTAATGTAATAATATTATAGTTCGGCCGTTCAGAGAATGCGTTCCTGACACCTATCAGTTAGTCACGACTAGTGATGGGCACAACATAACACTGAGTTCGTTACCGTTCCTCCAAAATGAACCGCCGCGTTATTTTTAAGATTTTTTTGCGTTTTAGATTGGCGGAATCATTTAAAATGTATATTTTAGTTATTTAAGTGGAAACCAAAAGAAGGTAATATTAATATAATAAAATTGTTTTATTTATTCTCTGTTACAAAGTTAAAATCTGTACTTTTATTTTTATGTTTAATAAAAGTTATCTTATAGTCCATTATTTTCAAATTCTAAAAATGAAAAACAAAACGTATTATTTTATAAAGTATAACTGTATAAGAACAGATTACGATACTTTTATTGCCTGTTATTGTTAGCGCAGCACTACAAATATAAAGCGCTGACATAACCTTGTAATAGCGTTAATCTTGTAATATCGTAAAATATTGTTTACCAAGTTATTTGACACTCAGTTTGGCCCAAAATTATAACATTCATTGATTATTATCGATATAATAATGTTCTTTAATGCTCATCAATTGTTAAAACGGTAAACAACCAAAAAAAAAAATTTTAATCGTAACTGCAACGCCATTACAAAGTTACGTCGTCAGTTCAATCGCGAAGTGTCAGGAACGCATTCTTTCAACGGCCATACTATAGTCAATGTAAAAATTATATAGTACTAAAAAAATATTATAATAAAAAAAAATAAAAAATTATGACTAGCAGTGTAAAAAGATAGTAACTACAAATTTAAAATCAGACCGTTGTGTCTGTACCGCCATCCACAGTCGATATATGAAAAGCTTTCAATTTCAGCTGGTCCCCGATACAAAAGTTGGTTGGTTTATCGTAGTTTGTAGTTGACTGAAGAGGCGTTAGTAGTCAAAAGCCTTAAAGCAGACGCATTAGCGCTCTTTCTAAGATCTCATGATCAGATTGTCTGCCCTCAAGTTAAAGAAAAAAAAATTATACAGAGTAGCTACCTGTTCATAGAACTCGTCACCCTGCACATTTTTATGTACCACATTCGTCTAGGAACTACTGTCGGGGAATGAGTTTGTGGCCTTCGGGGAAAGAAGTGTGTGCGGAGGGTGCATCCCCCGCCACGTTCCTCTTCTACCCGCTCGCCCCTAGGTCATGGGGACATTTAGTGATGTGCGTACTACTGCCGATTCGGATCGCTAGTTTATTTTTGAAAATATCTCGGGATTCCGAAACACAGCAGTTCTCTTTTTCATGGGATGGTATACAATTGAAATTGGAATAAGAGGTTTTATTATTGCTAAGCGAATATAGTTTACATGTGGTCAGGTCTATTGTTTGTGTTAGGTTGAGACATGAATGGATAGATAATTTAAGACGTTTTTTACTACGGGTGAAGTTATGGTGCAATATCACACTTATAACTAAAAAAGTCGTAAATTACCCATGTATTCATCTCTCAACCATAAACAAACAATAGGCCAGACCACGTGTACCACATAAACCGACATACTACACTCACTTAGCAATAATATAACAAACTTCTTGTTTCAAATTCAATTGTGTAGCATCCCTATTGTACACTATCTTTGTTTTAATTTCAATAATTGATATTGTAAACTATCCCTTGAAAAAGTTATAAACGCGTTGTTTCAATATTTTAGCTATCTTACTATTCCCATTATCAAAATTTTCATTTATGTAGCTAGGTACTTGCATTTGTATATTTTCAGGATAGTGTAGCAGTAACAGCACTAGCCGCATTCCTTCTGAGCGCCACAAACTCATTCCCCAACAACTTGAAAAACAGTGTTCTTAAAAGATTACTGAGTACCTATAATGACAGTTTTGGTGATGTTGACTTATTCATATGTAGTTATAACCCCTTTATCAAGTCCGTTTGTACTTCTCATTGCTTGCAGCCGGCCGATTAGTCTGTAATCACTCCCAGTACCTTTCGTCTTGCACTCTGAATGCAGGACATAGAGAGTGGGTAGGTGGGGTTGCAGATGGACAGGTTGTCTGTACGTTTGGTGAAGTATTCTAGGATGAGTTGTAGAATATTGTAGTCGGATGTTTGCTCGGTTAAAACACACACACCTATGGCTGCGAATCTGGCTGCGAATCAGGGCATATAACTCAGACTCCTGAGTTTTGAGAATAAGTGTCTTAGAAGAATATTGGGTGTGTGGATGTTTGACCTCGTAAGCAACCCTTGGTATCTACTGTCATCCGGCGAAGGCGTTTTGGCTGGCTAGGCCGTATACGTATGCCTCCTGAGAGCCGCCACCATGCTTGCCTATTTTGCAAGGCACGGCGTCCTGGACGTCCGCTGTTGACAATTCGCCGGCAGTTTGCGTCAGAGCTGCGGGACGCGGACTTGACTTGGGAGGATGCACGGGATTTGGCAGCCGATCGCTTGGCCTGGGGGCAGTTGTTATGCTCCACATAGGGAGCGGACATGGGATGATGGTAGTGCTGAAGCTGCTCAATGTTTTCAACATCTTGTATTTTAATTCTTAGTGTTTGTATATTGTTCACAATTTATGAGAACTTGCGATTGGCTTCAATTCTGCTTCATTGACTAAGTGTTTCTTCTCATTTGTGAAATCTGTATGTTCTCTGACAAAACAAAAATAGACAAATATGATATGTGGAGTATGAAATGGAGTAGAAATCTAGTGAGCACACTCGGTAGAATGTGATCTGTCTTACCTTGCTTCTTTTTTGACCAAACTTGGACCAAAACGTCACGCTGCACTTTGTCTTGCGTCCGGTCTGCTGATTGAACACGTGACAAGCGTCAAACGGGGGGCAGTACAGGTGGAGGGATACTGCGGAGTCAGTGTGGGACGGGTTCTCTACTCGGTGCAGGCCCATGGAATCTATTGACAAGATGTGACAATACATCAGTACAGTGACAATGACAAACGAAGGACAGTGCAAGTGGAAAGAAAAATAAAACAAAAGATGATAAAATTATCAGTGTTATTCATTTGCTAATCGATCCATTAATAAGTGAGATACAAACATAACTAACTAACCATCACGCCATTTCACCGTAGGGGTAGGCAGAGAGGATAGAACGCCATACCACTCTGTCCTGACAGACTTCCTTTGCTTCCTCTACATTCATACATCTTCTCATGCATATGCGCCGATTATTCCGGCTTTTCACATGACCGCTTTCAAGTACTTGTCGTGCTTGGTCATGCCAGGTTGTCTTTCTCGGCCTTCCTCGGCTTCTACATCCAGGCACACTTGCATTTAAACTTCTTTTAGCCGTTCTTTCATCAGTCATTCGCTCCACACGATGACGAACCATCGTAAAAGCCCTTTCTTAATTTTGTGGATAATGCTTATCTCAGCCTTGCACTCTGCTCTAATTTGGACATTTGTACACCTATCATACATAGTCTTACCACACAGAGAGATGACATTTCAACAGCATTCAGTCTACTTTCATCCTTTTTTTCCAACACCACGCTTCACTACCATACAAACATGAATTATTTAAATGAAACACTTTGTTTTTAACTACTTTTTAAATAAAATTCCCTACCGGTTTTTAAAGCACATGTTGCTTCGAAACCGGTCGAGAATTTTATCAATAAAAAGTAGTTAAAAACAAAGTATTTAATTTAAATAGTTTATAATGAATAATAATAACTACAAAGTGGATGCTTCTAACATAAATTTCACGATAAACAAATATTTATTTGGTGTTTTAATGTTTTATTGTGCATTTCATATGCAGGATGTAACAAAACTCGATGTACAAGCGGGAAACCAGTGAATCTACGTCATATTTGGAGTCGATTTTGTGGAATATTTTTTTTTTGATTTGACCTTTAGTTTTCGAGAAAACTGCGTACGAAGTTGATTTTTTTTTTTTTTTTTTTTTTTTTTTCAAATTGTTATCAAATATCATGTATTTAGTCAAATTAATACTATCCATAAAGAAAACAAAATTAAAAAACGCTTTTTTTTAATAAGAATTTGAGATTTTTTTACTTAATCTGCCAAACTTATGAAAACTTTTGTGAGAAAAAAAAATGTTTTTTTTTCAAGCTCAGATTGAAAAGTCATATTACACAATCGTCTCCAAATATGATGTAGATTCACCAGTTTTCGGGTTGTACTACGAGTTTTGTTACACCCTGTATGTCTTTCATGTAAACTCTTGAATTTTCATTGCGTAATATGAATTTTAAAAAAAAAAATAATCTAAGTAATTTAAGTACCTACCCCTCAAGGTGAATTAAAGCATTTTATTAATGTTGATATTTTTGTAGAAGTCGAGGAAGGCCGAGAAAGACATGACATGATAAAGTAAAACAAGTGCTTGAGAGTGGGCATGTAAGAAGCCGGAATAATCGAGCGTGAGAAGATGTATGAATGTGGGGGAAGCAAGAGAAGTATGCCAGGACAGAGTGGTGTGGCGTTTTATCTTCTCTGCCTACCACATCGGGGAAATGGCGTGATGGTTAGTTAGTTAGTATTGTCCATAAAATATGTATATTTCAAATAAAAATTTTTTATTATAGAATGTGTCATGTAGAGCGAATGGATGATGAAAGAACGGCTAAAAAAATATATGATGCGACTGTGCCTGGATGTTGAAATCGAGGAAGGCCGAGAAAGACATGGCATGATATTAGTAAAACAAGTGCTTGAAAGTGGAGACAGAGAAGCCTGGAAATCGAATGTGCGTGTATGAGAAGATGTATGAATGTGGAGGAGGCAATAGAAGTGCCAGGACACAGTGGTGTGGCGTTCTATCTTATCTGCCTATCCCTTCGGGGAAATGGCGTGATGTTAGTTAGTTAGTTAGTTAGTTAATTTTGATATTTTTTTGTCAGTTTATGTTTTTGTCACAATAAGATCTTAAATGGAGCGAAAATGCTGCGTCATACTATCGAACTAGCAAAAACAGTCGAGTATTATTGTAATTAGCATATTTATGTGAAGGTTCGGAGATAGATAAGAATATTTGTGTCAATTTTAATAACTTTTGGTCAATGTCCCTCCTAGAAAACTGCGTAAAACATAAATAATACATGGGTAATTTAGAAATTAACACATAAACGAAGAAGCTTCGAACAAGAATTGCAATAGTCTCTCTCGGTAAATTCAAGCCATCTTTAGTAAATAGTTAGGTTAAAAATATGTATTGTAATCCTGCCCCAATTTTTAAATTACTAAACTTTTTCGCAAAATCATTAACCCCAATCACTGATATCAGATGGAAGCTGGCCTTTCAAATAGTCCATGCGCTCTGTAGCTGCAAGACAACCTGGATTCTAGACTCTATCTGCTATCAGTAGAATTTCATAACACCACTTATTATCAAATTCCGCCGACCTTGGATTGGCGCTGAAGCGTAAGATTGATCATCTTGCCTTCATGTAACAAATTATCAATATTCTCTGCACTTGGTGCACATTTTTTTTCTTCTCATAAAAGCAATCATTATCATCATCATACCATATCCGCTCCCTATGTGGAGCATATGGATTCCCCAAACTGCCTCCAGGCCAAGAGATCGGCCGCCAGCTCTCGTGCATCCTCCCAAGTCAAGTCCACGTCACGCAGCTCTGACGCAAACTGCCGGTGAATCGTCAACAGTGGACGTCCAGGACGCCGACGCTTTCATAAGTACAGCAGATTAGGTAAAATTTCATGAACTCTTATTAAAATTTTGTTTTTTTTATGAATAGTATTAATTTGACTAAATAAATTATACCCTCATGTATGGTAGTGAATCGTGGTGTTGGAAAAAGAAGAATGAAAGTAGACTGAATGCTGTTGAAATGTCATCTCTCTGTGTGGTAGGACTATGTATGATAGGTGTACAAATGTCGAAATTAGAGCAGAGTGCAAGGCTGAGATAAGCATTATCGACAAAATTAGAGAAGGGCTTTTACGATGGTTTGGTCACGTGGAGCGAATGAGTGATGAAAGAACGGCTTAAAGAAGTTTAAATGCAAGTGTGCCTGGATGTAGAAGCCGCGGAAGGCCGAGAAAGACATGGCATGACCAAGTACGTCAAGTACTTGAAAGTGGTTCATGTGAAAAGTCGGAATAATCGGCGTATGTGCATGAGAAGAGGTATGAATGTAGAGGAAGCAAAGGAAGTCTGTCAGGACAGAGTGGTATGGCGTTCTATCCTCTCTGCCTACCCCTACGGGGAAATGGCGTGATGGTTAGTTAGTTAAATAAATTATATTTATAACAATTTGCAAAAATTTATTTAAAAAAAGATTTACTTCTAATCAATTCTCTCTCAAACTATGGGTAGAATAAAATAAAAAAAATCTACAAAATTGACTCCAATTATGATGTAGATTCACTGGTTTCCCGCTTGTACATCGAGTTTTGTTACACCCTGTATAGTGATACTTATATAATATTTTTCTTAAGAACAGAATTGGACCCAAGTGATAGCCCTGAGGTACACCACTTGTTGGTTTCTGAGCTAACTGAAACTGGATTTCTTAAACTTTAATATCTCGACATAGGAAAGAGGTAGAAACACAATTCTTGCACCGAAATGTGGCAGTCAATGTGAGCTGTAACATGGTATTCCTAGTTCATTTTTGACAAATTAGGACTTAGTGCGGTATTGTATTCATTTAGAAACGTAAGAAAAGAATCGTATCAAATCAGGAAACAAATAAATTAATTAAACTACTCCTGCTCTAGTGCCAACATTACTTTGGTTTTAAACAATCGTTTATAATTATTAAATAAATCTATACTAACGAAATCCTTGTTATATATGTTTAAACAATTAATGATGCAACATGTTCTGAAGTCCGATGGGTGATTTTCCGTGGTAAATATTTTTATAGTTTTGACCTGCGGGTCATATGAAGAAGATAACTCGGACAAATATAAATGTATTTTAAGTCGTTCCTACCAAAACTGATTCAATTTGCAAATGTTATGAATTTATTGTGTATATTTCATTTCACCTTTGAGGCACAGACAAATATTATATATTTAACAACATGTTGAATGTATACAAATACTTGTAGACAAATTACTGGATTATACCCATGCTGGGCTAATATCAAATATTATTGATTTCCCAACATAGCCAGATATACACATTCGTTTCCAGAATTTCTCTTACTTCAAATATTCATGTGAAAAAACCACTTTTTTTTTTATTAAACGAAATCAAGACCCCTAAAAACCCTTAAAACGATACCCAACTTAATTTTATGAAAAAAAGGTGCGCCCGCCATTTTGGATTTTAAAAAATGCATATGCTCTACTTGGGAATAAATAATGTAATTGTGATGATGAAGTTATTCGGCATTCTACAAATAGAATATATATTTTTCGAGAATTATGCGGGTCCATATGCTCCATATGTCCGCCTCGCAAAAATAATAAATATTTCGAAACCGCGACTAGTGGTAAAACCCACTAACGAAAAAAATATTATTATATTTTATTTAACATAAATATAAATTATTATTTTTTATTTTTTGAGTTCTCATCGGGAATCGAACACGTTATTTTCGTGATAAGTGCACTTTTGTCCACGAATCGTCATTTAAAATCGAAAATTGTGGAAGCTTTCTACTTTTAATAAAATCGATAAATATGTCATGATTTGGCATTATACAGTAACAAAACTCTAGGTACAACCCGAAAACTGGTGAATCTACATCGTATTTGGAGACAATTCTGTTATATGACTTTTTAACCTGAGCTTAAAAAAAAAAATTCTTCAGATTTTATTGAATTTATTTTTATTTTTATTTATCACATTTCACATTTAATATAATCACAATAATTGGATAGCGACTCAATCAGTAGAGACCCATGCCAATGATCTGGCCCCGACTCACTAGATAGTCCGTGTCGAGTCAGATTAGGTAAAATTGCTCAAAATTGCTTATTTAAAACGCGTTTATTCGTTTTTTTTTCTATATGGATAGTATTTAATTTGACTAAATACATGATATTTGATAACAATTTGCAAAAAAAAACGGAAAAAAAATTCAACTTCGTACTCAATTTTCTCGAAAACTATGGGTCAAATAAAAAAAAAAATATTTAACAAAATCGACTCCAAATATAATGTAGATTCACTGGTTTCCCGCTTGTACATCGAGTTTTGTTACACCCTATATTTCATGTTTTTAATAATTTATTTTTGAATTATGCCATTGCAAATCACTAAGTTTAAATTGATTGTTTTTTCACTTAGTGTGTTTTACAACTAAGGTGACGATATAATAATAATAAATTAATGTATAATATATATGTTTTCATTAGCTGACTCGTCCATATCTTAATTAACAACATTAAGGTCACAGCCATGATTATTTTTGTCATCTTAAACTGGTTGAATCTGAAATTACAACTTGGAATTCCCGACATTATAAACTCATCGTAGAATTATTCATAGCTCCCCGATTGCTTTGTAAAAATAAGCTACATATTAGGGTGTCCCTTATATGACCAAAAAAAAAATTTTCGATTTTGAAAACGCATACCCTTCATCTTTTTTGCAATTACTATGGCCTATTCAGATACAAAATTTGATATGTGTACAATGATTTAAACTCGTGCCGACGAGGCCTCAAAGTTTTTCAATTTAAAAAAAAATAATAATCAAGTTAATGATCAAGCTTATGTATGGTAGTGAAGCGTGGTGTTGGAAAAAGAAGGATGAAAGTAGACTGAATGCTGTTGAAATGCGATCTCTGTGTGGTAAGACTATGTATGATAGGTGTACAAATGTCCAAATTAGAGCAGAGTGCAAGGCTGAGATAAGCATTATCGACAAAATTAAGAAAGGGCTTTTACGATTTTTTGGTCATGTGGAGCGAAATGAGTGATGAAAGAACGGCTAAGAGAAGTTTAAATGCAAGTGTGCCTGGATGTAGAGCCGCGGAAGGCCGAGAAAGATATGGCTTGATCAAGTAAAACAAGTGCTTGAAAGTGGGCATGTAAGAAGTCGGAATAATCGACGTGCGTGCATGAGAAGATGTATCAATGTGGAGGAAGCAAGAGAAGTATGCCAAGACAGAGTGGTGTGGCGTTCTATCCTCTATGCCTACCCCTTCGGGGAAATGGCATGATGGTTAGTTAGTTAGTTGAAAAGATATCTTACCGTTGATATAGCAAACGCCGTTGGTTTCCAGCCGGGATCTGCCAAGTTCCACCATCCTTCTCTCCTCCTCCACGACGTTTTTATTACTTTCGTCGCCGTTTTCACAGCAGCTGTCAGATTTCCCGCCGTCCGCCATCTTGGTGTCGGCGGCCATCTTGTTCTCGGCTGCCGTGTTTGGGCAGGCGCCCCGGCACGTGTTGGTAGTGATGTTCTCGACGTCAGTGATGTGCCCGTTGCCGTTCTCGCACTTGTCGCCGTTCAGGGAACACCAAATAACCGAATCGGTTTTTTTCCTGATGTTCGGGTCGCAACTTTCGGGCCAGGCGTATCTGGAGATAAAAAAAAAACGTTCTTTTAACAATAAATATCGTATTTTTCGTAAAATCATTAACTCCAATTACTGATATCAGATGGAAGCTGGCATTCCAATAGTCCATGCGCTCGGTAGCTGCAAGACAACCTGGATTCTAGACTCTATCTGGTATCAGTAGAATTAGTATGTCACTATAAATAGTTTTAATTTAATTTGTACGTGGGTGAAGCTGAGTTACAACCGTCCATGCGCTTTGTAGCTGCAAAACGAATGGGAGTTCAGTACTTCACCTACGTATAGATTTAATATCGTTTCTTAAATAATCATTTCTCAGATCCTTTATTCAGAAATTGGGAATGGAATTAATTAAGAATATCGAATGTGCAGCGCCCTTGAGGGGATTTCTCACGAAAATGGCGCTTAATAAATTATCCTTATAATAATTATATCAATCGGGTAGGCGTGGCATGATCAAGTAGGTACCTACAACAAAAAGGTAAGTACTTGACAACAGTCATGTGAAGTATTTGACATGCGTGCATGAGCAGACGTATGAAAGTGTTAGAAAGTAAAGGAAATGCGCCAGGATAGAGCAGCGTGGCTTTCTATCTTCTCTGTCACCAACATGACGTTGGTTGGTCCACTCCATACGGGACACCCTGTATAGGTATGTGGCGGAAGAAATGACGTCACGCGGGCGACGCGAGGCGAACGGACGAGCCGAGCGGCACCGAACACGCTCGGACAACACCGAGAAATATTTTGACCTTCTGCGTGACAAGACGTCGTTTCGCTGAGCATTTCTTGCCGCCAAAATTGTGGCAAACTAGATTCACTTTTCTCTTCCATCATTCATTTTTAATCGTAGTTTAATTAGTTAAGTTTCAAACGTCAAGTTACACATTCAACTCCAAATATGATGTAGATTCACCAGTTTTCGGGTTGTACTACGAGTTTTGCTACTCCATGTATAGGTTTTTAGATGGCGTTTCGGCAAACTATGTCACAGAATTGTCTCGTGTACAAGGGCATTCAAATGTATGAGGAGATGCCAGATGAAATAAAAAATTAACAAAATTTTAAGTTATTTAGGGCTAAGTGTAAAAAATAGATGCGTGAGAAATATTAGTGTAGGTATTATATTATGTCTAAATTGAAAAATGTATAATGGTAGGATAAGAATAGTAAGGAAAAAAAAAAGTGCAATCTAATAATATTAGTCTATGTAAAAATTAAATAGTACTAAAAATAAATATAATAATAAAAATTAAAAAAAGGCTAATTTGATATGATACCACATCAATATAAATAAAATGCTATACACAAGAAATTTTACGTACTAAATCCGGTTCAAAAGGGTCACATTTTAATGAATTATAAAACGGTTCACATGAAATTGTACCCAACAGATATATTGTTAATATTTAAATTTCAAAGGCTCAGAGTTACAGGGTTCTACCTGCGAAAAATAAAAACTAGAAAAGTAAAGTTATTACTAACAAAGTCTGTTTATCCGCTCAAGACTATCAGTCATAAATCGAGAGGTGGGGGAGTATTAATTGCCGTATCCAACAAACTAAACTCGTCAAAAATCCCCATAAAATCAACAAATGTAGAACAAATCTTTGTTCTCATCAGTACCGCAAGAAGTAAAATCATAATCGGGTGTGTATATATCCCACCAACAAGTGCTTCCCACGTCTATATAAACCACACGGAAGACGTTGAGTATATCAAGACGAAATACCCGGATGCAAAATTCATAATAACAGGAGATTATAATTTACCAAGCTGTGAATGGAATGACGTCAATCAACCCAACACCACAAATTCTGGAAGTGCTCGTGTGATTTTAGATATGGTCAACTATATGGGGATTTACGCAAGCAAATACTGTTTATAACTTCATGGGCCGACAGTTGGATCTTGTTTTCTCTAGTGACCCTGAACTTAAATTTTATCCATCTCAAGATACATTAACTTCTAGTATAGATCCACTTCATCCATGTATAGAATGTATTGTAGTTGTCAATGAGTCATGTCATCGTATTAAATCAGACACACAGAAACACAACTTTACTAAGGCAGACTATTGTAATATTATTAAGGATTTGACTGACATCGACTGGTCTGATCTACTCAATATCAATTTAGAACTTAACGCTCAGGTTGATCACTTTTATACTAAAATA
Organism: Micrasema minimum; assembly: GCA_022494985.1. Taxonomy (NCBI): domain Eukaryota; kingdom Metazoa; phylum Arthropoda; class Insecta; order Trichoptera; family Brachycentridae; genus Micrasema; species Micrasema minimum. The sequence goes on from JAGVSP010001143.1 coordinate 47,708, forward strand.
AACAACGTAATTAGTCTCCATGTACCCACTTTTATACTTAAAGAAAATAATTTTCCTATTTGGTTTGACAAGGAAACAAAAAAAATGTGTGATTGATAAAAAATCGCCCATAAAATATACAAGGAGACGAATTCTATTGAATCATACACAAAATTTTGTGCTCTTAGATCTAAATGTAAATTGCTATCTAAAAAATGCTACGCCGATTATATTTGCAATGTAGAAAACTCAATCCCTAGTAATATGAAAGAATTCTGGAAATTTTCAAATTCACTACGTAAACAGGCATCAAACTATCCCAATTCTATGTTTTTTGGAAACAAAAATAGCGATAAACTGGAATCAATAGTGAATTTGTTTGCTGATTTTTTCAAAACTGTTTATGATGTGGATACTCCTATTACAGACTTAAATTCTCTTTCAATAAGTGATGTGTTAAATGTTCCTAGCATAAATATATCATTGAGTGATATTATAAACAAGATAAAAACCCTGGATGAGCGCAAATCTGCTGGTCCTGATAATATCCCTCCTATATTCTTAAAACGTACTGTTAACGAAATTGCATACCCATTGAAAATATTATTTGAGAAATCCCTATCAACTGGTTTTTTCCCCGATGCGTGGAAATATAGTAACTTAACTCCTATATTCAAAAACGGAGATAAAAAAGACGTTTCAAACTATAGACCTATATGTATTCTTTCTACAATACCAAAACTATTCGAAAGTATTATCCTAGATAAACTGTTAAAACATGTCATTCACATTATTACCCCGTATCAGCACGGCTTTGTACCACGAAAGTCTACCCTTACTAATCTGCTGATCTATGAAAATTTCATTGTAGATTGTTTTTCAAGGAAATCTCAAGTTGATTCTTTATACACTGACTTCAGTAAAGCTTTTGACAAGGTACACCATTCAACGCTGCTCGAAAAATTACGATTAATGGGTTTGAACAGTGATATCCTTATTTGGCTCAAATCTTACCTTAGTAAGAGAAAACTTTGTGTTAAAATACATTCATTTGAATCTTATGTATTTGAAGCCACAAGTGGAGTGCCACAAGGCTCTCACTTAGGTCCTATTCTATATTTATACTTTTTTATCAATGATATAGTTAAGATTTTTAGCGGTGTTGAAGTGTTATTGTTTGCCGATGACCTGAAGATGTATATAGAGATTAAGTGTTTAAATGATTGTCTAATCCTTCAAGAAAATCTAAATAACTTGTTTAATTGGTGTACAGTCAATAAACTTAAGTTGAATGTATCAAAATGCTGTAAAATGAGCTTTTACAGGTTGAAAAACAGGATCGAATTCCAATATTCTCTTAATGATATCCCTCTTGAGGAGGTGAAGTCTATTAAAGACCTTGGAGTCATATTTGATACAAATCTTTCATTTGTTTTACACATAGATACCATTTGTAATAAAGCCATGAAAATGTTAGGTTTTGTGTTAAGGACAGTGAGGGACTTTAAAGACATTAAATGTGTTAAAATTCTTATATAATGCTTTAGTGAGATGCCAGTTGGAATACAACTCTCAGTGGTGTGGTCTCCTTACTACAATATTCATATAAAGGCTATTGAAAGAGTACAACATAAGTTTTTAAGATTTGTAAATAGTAAAAATTTTACCACATTGCCACAGAACTCATTGATTACAAGTTTCTTCTAAAGGAGACCAACTTGATAACCCTTAGTGACAGGAGAGTTATGACAGATCTCGTATTCCTCTACCATATCTTACATTCAACGATCGATTGCCCTGAGTTGCTCGGTGGAATAAAGTTTAGAGTACCTACAGTTAGTACTAGACAGAAAAGTCTGTTCCACTGTGGCAGTGGTAGAACTAACTATTATGTTCATTCTCCTATACCCAGATTACACAGTTTGGGTAACGAGCATTGCGGGTCAATCGATTTATTTAATGTCAATATCCAGAGATTCAAGTCCTTCTTAATAAATTACTTTAATTCTATGTAATTTTTATTTTTGTAATAATTTTTATGTAATAATTATTTGTCTTTATTTTAATTTTATTCTATTTATATTATTACTTTGATTCTATGAAAAATATTTCAGTTTTTTCTCAGCGTATTATTTCTTTTGGCTCTTCTTTTTTTTTTATTTTTATTTTGTTTTATTTTAATTATATTTCAAATTTATATAAGTACTGTAAACTACTGTATAAAAATATTATGTATTTGTAAATGCCCAACGGGCGTAGATAAATAAAATAAATAAATAAAATAACATCACAGTTGCGTGATATTCACGTGCACCCACTTGGCGCGGATCTATGTACATTAAAACACTGGTTTCCTAAAAAAATAATTCTATTTATTAGACATTTTTTTAGATTTGGCGTCGGAATATCGGAGATAAAGTTTTTTTCTGTTGTAAATTTGAAATTTGAGCTTCAAATACCCGGGAGCGTACATGACAGAAAACGGAAGAGTTCAGAAAGAACTGGGAGTGCGGCTTGGAGTAGCGGGCGCCGCAACAGTATGAAAGCTGTCTGGAGATCGGATGTTTACTCGGTTAAAACAAATGCCGCTTTTATAACTCCTGCATCACCCCTGTTCTCCTCTATGGCTGCGAATCGTGGCACCTAACCAGGGCCCAAGATAGCAGACTTCTGAGTGCAGAGAATAGGTGTCTTAAAAAGAAATTTAGTAGTGCGGTGGTTTAACTTTGTAAGGAACAAGTGAGGCAACCCAACCCTTGGTATCTACTAACTGTCATCCGGCGAAGGCGTTTCGGCTGGCTAGGCCATATACTACGTATGCCTCCCGAGAGCCGCCACCATGCTTGCCGATTTTACAAGGCATCAGGTTCTCGGCGTCCTGGTCGTCCACTGTCGACAATTCGTCGGTAGTTTGCGCTGCGAGCTGCGGGACGTGGACTTGACTTGGGAGGATGCACGGGAGCTGGCGGCCGATCGCTTGGCCTGGAGGCAGTTTGTGAATTCCATATGCTCTACATAGGGAGCGGATATGGTATGATATGATATTAAAAAATGTACATATTTAGCGTGTCTTACAGACTGTACAGTTTTCTGTCCCGTATAAGTGCGCATCAATCAGACGATGTTTGTGTGCTAAATCGAAGATTAGTCACGTTTCACGATTATAACAGGTGCTATTAAGCAGCATGAGACCAAACCACACGTAGTAAAATGTAATAAATACGAAAACCAGTAGCTCAAGCACAGATAACTATCGACGTAGTTAAAAGCGTGCTATTCACGTGCTATTGCTAACGATTTGAGCGATCACAGTGACGTTCGTTCGATACCGTGGTATCGATAGCCGAACATAGCCGATCTGAGCCGAGCGGGCCGATGCAAGCTATAACGCGGCCTTACGTCAAACGTCAAATCATCGCGCTTGGCTGATTTTTTATTATTTCGACTGCTTTTCTCAATATTTGGCTTGCCGAAAACCGACTAAATTATAATAAAGATTGAATGAAGATTTGTGCGAATAAGATATATCTCGGGAAATGGCTCGCGACTAGTATGCGCTCGTTTAATAATCCCGATCGATAACTTTTAACGCGTAATCCATTGTGATCGCGAAAACGTTAAACATCCATGGGTAAGAAATCGTTATCACGTCGCTTATTACCGAATCGGTACTGATCTGTGATCGAGCAACAGAGGTAAATTTTATCGACCCCGGCGGGGGTCAATAAAAACATAAAAATTTAGGTTCCGTATGTTTGGGAAACAATGACAATTATAATACATAAGCCGAGACAGTGGTAGGGGATGGCCCCTTTTTCATTGGAAAGCATTTGTTCGCGTACATAATCGTAAATTCATCCGTATTTTTATCACACTAACAATCTTGAAATCGCGGTTTAGCTTGTTGAAAAAATCGGTAGAGTTGGCTGGACTGAAAAAAGACTCAATAGTCTTTAAGAAAAAGTGGGGCTTTCATTGCCAACCTAACCTAACAGATAGTATACGTGGTGCACAAACTAGGTACAGTCAAAAACAATGAGGAATCCTAGCGGTACCAAAATTTAATTTGAAAAAATGTTTTTATGAGCGCGACGAATATTTCAGAGTTTACTTAGTACAACGAACGTTTTCTAAAATGCACCAAAAAATTTGATATCAGTCGTATAAATTGTTAAACATTAGATTCACTACAAAAAACTTGCACAGTAGCGTAATCTGTTATGAAAACACGACACAAATTATGAGTAGATCATATTAAAACAATAAAAGTGAACGATAATCTGCGCATTTTTTATTATTGATATCCCAACAGAGACAGAGAAACTCTGGAAACGAATGTGGATTATCTAGGCGTTTACAGGGCTTATGACCTGTCAAGAATGCCTGATAGAACGCCATACCCCTGTCCTGACATACTTTCTTTTGCTTCCTCTACATTCATACATCTTCTCGTGCACATAAGCCGATCGTTCCGACTTTTCACACGTCCACTTTCAAGTACTTGTCGTACTTGGTCATGCCATGACTTTCTCGGCCTTCCGCGGCTTCTACATCCAGGCGCACTTGCATTTAAACTTCTTCTAGCCGCTCTTTCATCACTCGTTCGCTCCACATGACCGAACCATCGTAAAAGACCTTTCTTGATTTTGTCGATAATGCTTATCTCAGCCTTGCACTCTGCTCTAATTTCGACATTTGTACACCTATCATACATAGTCTTACCACACATTCGCCTGAGAGATCGCATTTCAACAGCATTCGCATTTCAACAGCAGACACTGTCATCCTTCTTTTTCCAACACCACGCTTCACTACCATCCATTACGTCATTGATATTCACAAAAAAATTATAAAAAACGTGTGGGTTGATCGACATTTGAATAACACAATTAAACCGCGCCTCTATGTTGAAAAAAACTAATTATAATATGGCAATAAAAAACAAATTTAATTTAATTATTGTTTACAGCTAAAATGTGTCATGTTTTTGACTAACCATCTAACCTCCAACCCAAGTTTTTTCTAGTTTTAGGTCGATAACAGTAAGATATTGTTTGAATTTGAATTGAATTTTTGGACACAGATTTATCTTCTTATTGGGCAACAGCGTGATCGTGTATGGCCGAGGCGCGTCCCTCCCCCAACATCAAGGTAATCTTCCCTACCTGACTTCCTCCAGCTCGCCCTTGAGTATCTTCATGAAGCAGTGGGCATCAGCGTGATCGTGTATGGCCGAGGCGTGTCCCTCCCCCAACATCAAGGTAATCTTCCCTACCTGACTTCCTCCAGCTCGCCCTTGAGTATCTTCATGAAGCAGTGGGCATCAGCGTGATCGTGTATGGCCGAGGCGTGTCCCTCCCCCAACATCAAGGTAATCTTCCCTACCTGACATCCTCCAGCTCGCCCTTGAGTATCTTCATGAAGCAGTGGGCATCAGCGTGATCGTGTATGGCCGAGGCGTGTCCCTCCCCCAACATCAAGGTAATCTTCCCTACCTGACTTCCTCCAGCTCGCCCTTGAGTATCTTCATGAAGCAGTGGGCATCAGCGTGATCGTGTATGGCCGAGGCGTGTCCCTCCCCCAACATCAAGGTAATCTTCCCTACCTGATTTCCTCCAGCTCGCCCTTGAGTATCTTCATGAAGCAGTGGGCATCAGCGTGATCGTGTATGGCCGAGGCGCGTCCCTCCCCCAACATCAAGGTAATCTTCCCTACCTGACTTCCTCCAGCTCGCCCTTGAGTATCTTCATGAAGCAGTGGGCATCAGCGTGATCGTGTATGGCCGAGGCGCGTCCTTCCCCCAACATCAAGGTAATCTTCCCTACCTGACTTCCTCCAGCTCGCCCTTGAGTATCTTCATGAAGCAGTGGGCATCAGCGTGATCGTGTATGGCCGAGGCGTGTCCCTCCCCCAACATCAAGGTAATCTTCCCTACCTGACTTCCTCCAGCTCGCCCTTGAGTATCTTCATGAAGCAGTGGGCATCAGCGTGATCGTGTATGGCCGAGGCGCGTCCCTCCCCCAACATCAAGGTAATCTTCCCTACCTGACTTCCTCCAGCTCGCCCTTGAGTATCTTCATGAAGCAGTGGGCATCAGCGTGATCGTGTATGGCCGAGGCGCGTCCTTCCCCCAACATCAAGGTAATCTTCCCTACCTGATTTCCTCCAGCTCGCCCTTGAGTATCTTCATGAAGCAGTGGGCATCAGCGTGATCGTGTATGGCCGAGGCGCGTCCCTCCCCCAACATCAAGGTAATCTTCCCTACCTGACTTCCTCCAGCTCGCCCTTGAGTATCTTCATGAAGCAGTGGGCATCAGCGTGATCGTGTATGGCCGAGGCGCGTCCTTCCCCCAACATCAAGGTAATCTTCCCTACCTGATTTCCTCCAGCTCGCCCTTGAGTATCTTCATGAAGCAGTGGGCATCAGCGTGATCGTGTATGGCCGAGGCGCGTCCCTCCCCCAACATCAAGGTAATCTTCCCTACCTGACTTCCTCCAGCTCGCCCTTGAGTATCTTCATGAAGCAGTGGGCATCAGAGTGATCGTGTATGGCCGAGGCGTGTCCCTCCCCCCAACATAGCACCATCAGGTTGAATTTCCCGTTGCCGGCGTCCACGAGGTTCCGCGTGTACCTGAGACAATATGAAAGAATGAGGATTCAAATATGAAAGGGATAAACCTGACCTTAAAGGATTTCATGTGATCTAGAAGGAATAAATTATGCGATCTTGACGGAATTATTAGCTTTTTTTTATAGTTCAATGTAATATTGTAGGGATTTTATGTGATTTTGAAGGAAATTTTATGTTATTTAAAAGGAATCTAATGTAATATTGTAGAGATTTTATGTGATCTTTAAGGAATTCATGTAATCTTGAAGGAATTTCATATTATCTAAAAGGAATATTATATGATCTTGAAGGGATTTCATGGAATAATATTTTTTTTATATAAATATCTATAAGGAAAAACAAGGTTTTTTTTCTGATCTCGGTAGGTAGCGAACACTCCTCAAGGAATGTTTCAACCCAACATTCTTAAGGTAATGCGTCATTATCGACAGATTTAAATAATTAATTCTTCTCTAGGGCGTTCCGGAGTCGATAAAAACACAGTAAACACCATAAAAAAATCACTACTAGGTAGGTACCTGATAGTCGAGTAAATATAAGGTTTCAGATTGCATGTCTAGAAATATTAATAGTATATATTTATAATATAGTAAAAAATACTTCTTATACATTATAAAATATTGTTTATTATTAATGTTTTTTTTTCTCTCTTTCTTCATTATGTTTTTAGTTATTTTAGACCGGCATACTGCCTCGCCCGGCCCACCGTCCCAGACATCCACCCGAGAATCCGCGGTCAGGGTCTCAATGGAGGGACACACTTATTAATAATAATCGGGGTAGTAACTATATATAACGTTTCCCTACTAATGTTAACTTGGGCCGACTCTGGTTGGTTTGGGTGATGGAAACAATGACAATTATAATACATAAGCCGAGACAGTGGTAGGGGCAATGAAAGCGTTGAATTTGTCCGCGTACATAACGTAAATTCATCCGTATTTTTATCATACTAACAATCTTAAAATCGCGGTATAACTTGTTCAAAAAAAAGGTAGAGTTGTGCTGTCTCAACAGTCTTTCAAACAGTCTAGGGAAAGGGTGGGGCTTTCATTACCCTTTCCGGGAAATGCCGTCATGATAAGCTTTAAGAATAAAAACAAATCTCAAACCGCAAATGTAGATAAATATGAAAATTTAAATAAACACAGATTTTTTTACCTGTAGCGATCAAACTTGGCGTATTTCTTCCATTCCACTGGGTTAGATTTATAGCTCAACATCAGTTGACTAACATGATCAACATCCACATTATCAGATGCGAATATCTTGTGTAGTTCCGAAACTAGTTCCTCTAGAGTGCTGACAGTTTTGGCGAGTTTCAGGCCCTGCCCGTCCGCCATCTTGTCGGCGCAGAACGGCGATTGGTGGAGCCCGACCAGTGGCTGCGTGCACACGTCCATCCCGCTTTATCTGTGACTTCCGGCTGTCAGGTAGTGTGGAAATCTATGGTTTGCAGCTGTCAAACGGTGGTCGAAATCTATAACTTGTCAGACTTGTCGGAATCTATGAGTTCAAAGGTGTTTGACGAATATATGAATGTTATAAAATTCTGTCGAATTTCAATACATTAAACTGACAGATGGCTGTCAAAATCTATTACTTGCAGCTGTTTGATGATTGTCAAAACCTTTGACTTGTCGCTGTCAAAATATTTGACTTAAATAGTCAGATTTTATTTTTAGATTTCAAATATACAAATAGCTGTCGAAATCTATGACTTTCAGACTTAAGAAATCTATGGATTACATAAAACTTGTCAATGTATTTAAATAATTTAAAAATAATTACTTATCTAATTTATCAAATGAAATCGTATAAAATTTAACAATAGTCGTAGTCAATATATAAAAAAAATAACAGTTTTTATTTTAACTGTAGATAATATTTTAACGTTATTTTTAGAGTATTTATTTTTATTAAATGTATAGAGTATATTTGATGTAATTGTATATTTTATACTTATTTAGATTAACTTATAACAAGAAAATGTCTTTGATGGCATGGAGATTTTCCCTCTGAAAAAAAAAATTCAAATTAAAAATATATCAATGCAATAAAATGAAACTTATAAACTAACTAACTAACCATCACGCCATTTCCCCGAAGGAGTAGGCAGAGAGGATAGAACGCCACACCACTCTGTCCTGGCACACTTCTCTTGCTTCCTCCGCATTCATACATCTTCTCATGCACGTACGTCGATTATTCCGACTTCTTACATGCCCACTTTCAAGCACTTGTTTTAATTGATCATGCCATGTCTTTCTCGGCCTTCCTCGACTTCTACACCCAGGCACAGTCGCATAATATATTTTTTTAGCCGTTTTTCATCATCCATTCGCTCTACATGACCGAACCAACGTAAAAGACCTTTCTTAAACTTATATATAATAATATTTTAAAATTTATCCAATTTATTTAAGCATTTATACATGGGGCAACAAAACTCGGAGTGCAACCCAAAAAATTAGTGAATCTACATCATATTTTTGGAGACGAATGTGTTACATGAACTTTTGATTCGAAATGAAAAAATTTTTTTTTTCTTCTCATAAATAAGTACCGTAGGTTAAGAAATCGAACAAATTCTTACTAAAATGCATTTATTTATTGTGTTTTCTTTATGGATGATAATTTGCCTAAATAAATTATATTATATTTGATAACAATTTGCAAAAAATTATCGAAAAAAAAACAACTTACTTAATTTTCTCGAAAACTATGCAACAAATCAAAAAAATGTATTCTTCAAAATCGAGTCCAAATATGACGTAGATTCACTGGTTTCCCGCTTGTACATCGAGTTTTGTTACACCATGTATGACTAAAGATTGAGGGATTGTATCTTGTTTATTTAATCGACCGCAAACAGATAGCTTTATTATTATTTTTTTTTTATTTTAATATACTTGCAGAAAAAGTAGTTAAAATGGCTATTTAAGAAATGACAAATAGGAATTCTTCGCTAATCTCGACAGGATAATTGTTCAATTTTATCTTCCAAATTCTTAACAAATGTTTTCAATCGGAGTTCAAAGCCAAGTTATTTTAGATAGCGTTATCGCTAGGCATTTTGTCATAGATAATTTTTTGACGTGATAACGTCTAATAAATCGATGAACGCCGGCTGCACACACGAAAAAGCATGACTCATTGTCACGTTCCGCCTGAGCCGAGTGTGCAAGCGAGAGCGCGGAACAAGCCAGAGAAATTCACGATCGGCCTAAGCGTTCGGTTTGTTTGTGATCTATCTCTCTTCCACTCCATCGGCAGATGCGTCCGATAATTTAAGTAAACAAATATTTGAATTAACGAGTGCTAAAAATTTTAATTTATGGAAAAAATTGTAATTTTCAATTAACTCCTGATTTGTATTATACAAAATAATGATAATTCAGTAATAATAATTCAATTCAATTCTTAAAAGTATGCTATTTTTCATCAATGTTTTCTCATGACGTTATCACGTAAAATTATCGTCCGTAAACCGACTTTACAGACAACCAAAAGTTTTTTAAAAATTATTTATTACATTTAGGTATGTATCGAAGCGGGGCATGGTATTGGAAAAAAGGACGAAAGCAGACTGAATACTGTTGAAATGCGATCTCTCAGGCGAATGTGTTGTTTAACTTTGTATATGCAAAGGTGTACTTAACTAGTTTTCACGCCTTCAGAATACAGATAATGCACACTTTATACGCGACTAAAAACTGCACAGTTTATTGTGCAGTTTGCAAACTGTCCCGTATAAAGCGAAAACTGTATGGAATATTGAATGGTCGGCGCGACATTTGGCTGACCAATCAATGTTTTTTATGTCAACGTTTAACTAGATATTGATATATTGAATGCTTTTAAAAGCGTAAAAAACACATAACATATTTAGATTATTAGATATATTAACAATTTCCTGTGCGCAAACATACTTATTTATTTATTTATATTTACGGAAAAAAAATCCATTTAAAAAACATAGATAAGCATAATAGGGATAACAAGCGGTGAAAATAAGTGACAGAACATTAAATTTGTGAAGCTAAGACAGTTACAATCAAATGTGGACACACTCAAGACAGGATCGAGTCTAGTTCAGTGAATGTTTTAATCTTGATAGACTTACACCGAACAAGTCCAGATCCCGTCTTGAGTTTACAATACGACACAATCGAGACATGGGGCATGAAAACCATAGTTAGTTTTGTGGTGACTAAGGAACAGCACGTCATTATTTCTCAACCTACGGACTGGAATACAGAAAGTCACTTGAGTCAGTAAAGATGGTGCATCTATCATGCCATTTAGCAATTTCAATATGAAAATGGAATCAATGTTAGGTCTACGCTTTTGAAGACTAGAGATTCTCAACATTGAGTCCATATCTTCATAGGTGTAATCATCTCTCCCCAGACCGATCATCCATGCTACTTTTCTGAGTAGGCGGTGTTGCACCGATTCAATATGGTTGAACATACGTTGTTAACTTACGATCGCGCCTAAATCGTCCTAGATCGTGTCTTTTTTTCTTGTTCATTAGTTATGCAGTGACAACATATTGATTTTATATCGGGAACAATATGTTAAGAGGAATATTTCATCGTGAATTTACTGGTATTATTTTATCCTGTTAAGATCTCTTTTAATCGAACTTTTTAACAAAGCAGGTTTTCGATATGACTTATCGTTGAAATCACAATTCCAAAAAATGTATTCTTGAGCAGAATAATTACAATAACGCGGGATTATAGCGATAAAAGAGTACCTACTTTTGTACCTAAAAGGTATTGTTTATCATTAATTGACGCATTTTAGTAATTTTTAACCGCAGTTTGCTATATTTCTCTAACTTATGTGTAATGTCCGCCTCGTAGCATAGTGGTAGCGCATTTGGCTACCGCGCAAAGAGGTCGCGGGTTCGATTCCCGCAGGGGGTCAATATGAAATATTGATTTACACGTGATTTTCATATTAATATTTCATGTGTGATACCTTGGACTGGCACTGAAGCGCAAGACCGATCATCCCACCTTCATGTAATGAAATGATCAATACACACTGCGCTTGGTGCACCAAATCAGTGCCCTTTGCACTTACACATTTTTAGAACACGATTACGAAGTCGAGGAAGGCCGAGAAAGACATGGCATGGTCAAGTACAACAAATACTTGAAAGAGGTCACGTGAAAAGTCGGAATAATCGACGTGCGCGCATGAGAAGATGTATGAATGTGGAGGAAGCAAGGGGAGTGTGCCAGTGAAAGTCAATATGAATGTGTTCACACTCTTTCAAGCAGCATGCACGAGGCAAAAGAGAAAAATATCATTTAAAAAAATACAAGGTATTGATACATTTATACAAGAAGAAGAAGAAGGGAAATAATGGGGTTCTTCCAGATAAAATGAATATTCTTAAAAACGTTATAAATATTTAAAGTATATTTTTACAATTCCAAAAATTTAGTTTTTATTAATAAATTTACGTTTTTAAAACACGAAAATACGAATGATTTTTAACGCCTGTTATTGGCTAATGACGTCATACCCGTCCACCGTGAAAGGCGTGAAATTCATTCCGTAGTAAGCGCCTATTTTATCGTCAGTTAAAAAAGAATTGATTAAACTGGGGGCAATAAAATGTGCATGTCTCTGAGCAAGCCGTGATTTACAATGTGGTATTTCTAGCACTCGGATTCTTCTTTGACTAGACCTATTTGAGCTTCTAGCAAAATAGTTTTGGTGCATAAATACATAATTTAAGCATTGTAATAAAATATATTCGTCTATTGGTAAGTAATTACAAACAATTTGTATGTAGGTACTCGTTTTCTCTGCGCAATCCTTCGAACAAGAATTTCAGAAAAGTGACATTCCATACTTGAAAAATACTACCGTGTCTAGTGTCTAGTTGCCCACTACGTCACTCACTAGATATCTACGTCACACGTCTCGCGTATAGGACGGTGTTTAGACGGTGGAATTAGATAATAAGCAGCGTTATGAAATTAACCCTACGAAGCGTATATTTTTCGAAAATTTGTATGGAAGTGAATTTGAGTGAATTGAGTGAATTTGAGTGAATCGTCGTCCACTGTTGACAGTTCGTCGGCAGTTTGCGTCAGAGCTGCGGGACGTGGACTTGACTTGGGAGGATGCGCGGGAGCTGGCGGCCGATCGCTTGGCCTGGAGGCAGTTTGTGGATTCCATATGCTCCACATAGGGAGCGGATATGGTTTAATGAATGAATGAGTGAATTGAGTGAATTCGAGTGAATTTGAGTTAATTGAGTGAGTTTGAGTGAATTGAGTGAGTTTGAGTGAATTTGAGTGAATTTGAGTGAATTTGAGTGAATTGAGTGAATTTGAGTGAATTGAGTGAGTTTGAGTGAATTGAGTGACTTTGAGTGAATTGAGTGAATTCTTGTTTGAAGGTAAAATATTTTAAGTAAACAAATATATTAATTAATTTGCTGTATCAATCAGTAAATATCAATTAAATATATACCTAATTAAATAATATACCTTGAGCCAAATCACTTAGTTAACATTTAAACAAAAACACAGCACTTATTTCACATAAAACAGTTATTTATCTAATTTACAATAACAATTATTATTATTATCGATAACAATTTATCATACGTAGGTATTAGGTATAGAAAAACAACACAGGACGTTTTACGTTTCCAGCGACGCAACTGAAGACACGACCACTAGCAAGCACGGCAAACTGTAAATAGAGGTTATGAGGATAATCGATTATATAATGTAATTATTCGATTATTCTAATAACTGAATTATTCGATTATGCCGATAAATAATCAGTTGTTCAGTTCAGTGTCACAAAATGGTGTTTATTATTAATAAATTTTTCATCACACCATATCCGCTCCCTATGTGGAGCGTATGGAATCCACAAACTGCCTCCAGGCCGAGCGATCGGCCGTACTCTCCCGCGCGTCCTCCCAAGTCAAGTCCACTTCCCGCAGCTCTGACGCAGACTGCCGACGAATTGCCAACGGTGGACGACCAGGACGCCGAGAACCTGATGCCTGAAGCATGGCTAGGCAGGACGAAAGCTGTCTGGAGATCGGATGTTTACTCGGTTAAAACAAAATGCCGCCTTTGTAACTCCTGCATCACACCTGTTCTCCTCTATGGCTGCGAATCGTAGCACCTAACCAGGGCCCAAGATAGCAGACTTCTGAGTTTTGAGAATAGGTGTCTTAGAAGAATTTTAGGTGTGCGGGTGTTTGACTTTGTAAGGAACGCAGAGGCGAGGCAACGGACACAGCAACCCTTGGTATCTACTGTCATCCGGCGAAGGCGTCTCGGCTGGCTAGGCCATATACTACGTATGCCTCCCGATAGCCTTAACCATGCTTGCCTATTTTACAAGGCTTCAGGTTCTCGGCGTCCTGGTCGTCCACTGTTGACAATTCGTCGGCAGTTCGCGTCAGAGCTGTGGGACGTGGACTTGACTTGAGAGGACGCACGAGAGCTGGCGGCCGATCACTTGGCCTGGAGGCAGTTTGTGGATTCCATATGCTCCACATAGGGAGTGGATATGTTATGATGATGAAATTTTTAAATACAAAAAAAAAGAAAGATTCCACTAAGCATGTGGTCTTGTAATTTGTCTACAGTCTACAAGTATTTGTAACATTCAAAATTATATTTAAAATATCTCTCAAATCGATTAATTCCGTCAAATAGCGCCCATCACTATTAATTTGTGAGTAGTGAAGTGAAACGTATAAATTATAAGCTGTAAGATACGTCACGAAACCGGAATTAGGAATTCGCCAAGAGGTAAAATCGTCGACAAATAATTTATCTACCTATTGGGGCTAGTTTACAAGGGTATTAAGTAGGCGTCCTACCCAATCCTCATTCGCAAAACCCGCCGCAAAAAAAGCTCGGAAAAAACTACTTCATCATCAGCCCGTTGAGGTCCACTGCTGGACATAGGCCTCCCCTGCCGTCTGCACTCCTCCTGATCCTGCGCCGTCCCCATCCACTGTCTTCCAGATGTCGTCCACCCATCTCATCGGTGGACGTCCTTGAGGTCTCTCTGGTTCTCTCGTCTCCACACCAGAACGCGTTTCGTCCATCTGTCGTCCGTCATTCTGGCTATGTGACCGGCACATTTCCACTTCAACCAAGCAATTCGCTGCACCACGTCGCAGACCTTTGTCTGGCGTCGGATCCAATCGTTCCTTTTTCGGTATCTTAATGTTATTCCAAGCATAATCCTCTCCATGCTCCTCTGTGCAACTTGCAACTTATGGGAGGATTGCTTGGTCAGAGTCATTGTTTCCGCGCCATAAGTAAGGACGGGCAAAAAACTACTTACGACAAATGATGGTCAATTATCAACATTTATTTATTATTTATTTTATTGTTTTTACGCCCATAGGGCTTTTACATAGACATTTTTATATGATTACACAGTTGAATTCTGCTCTAATTTCGACATAAGCGCACATATAATTCATAGTTTTAACGCACTTACGCCTGAGAGATCGCATAAACCTGCTAAATCCTTTATTCTTATTATACGAGTAGCTGTGAATCAATGCACGATGTCTCGACAAACATAAACATATTGTGGGAACATAAGATTTATTCATTTATTTTATTGTTTTAACGCCCACAGGGGTTTTACATAGACATTTTTGAATGATTACACAGTAGGTAGCTATTCATTACCGCCAGAGATGGCATCCAGACACTGTTCCCTAAAATGCACTAGATTTGTGTTGAAAACGTCAATATTGTTAGTAGTTAGCCAGTGCGTGCATTCTTCGTATCGGTGAGCTAGCACTGTAATTGGTCGATGATTGGCTACAGTAAAATAGTGCAATACTACGGGTAACTCGACCAGGCACTCGTATACTTATTAAATTTGTTAGTTGACAATCAAACATAGATTTTGATACTTTGAACAGAAAGAGCATAAAGTTTGATTTTGATTCACTACGCCATCTCAGGAACAAAACTTGCTTTAGGGCCCACTTAAGCGCGCTTTATACGGGACAGAAAACTGTACAGTTTCTTGTGCAGTTTGCAAACTGTCCCGTATAAAGCGAAAACTGGATGTAAAATTAAATGGTCAGCGCGATGCGAGGTTTGGCTGACCTGGGCCGGTATTCTGCATGGTTTGACAGGCCTTCTGCACATACGAATTTAGTACAAATTCATATGCGGAGAAGTCCTGTCAAACAATACAGAAGAACTAAAAGATTGCTTAGTGGGTAGTCCCCGGGGGGGACTTGGTGTGCCCTCACGGGGGCGGCCCGTCCCGGGCTGTTTGTGTGTGCGTGCGTGGAGGTCTCAAATTATATCCCATCCCTCAACTCAATTGTATTGTGTCTTTTGTAAGGATAGGATGGTCTTTGTAGATAGGTATTGTGATAACGTACGGCAGGGGACGTATGAAATAGTGTCTGCCAGATAGGATGATAGTGTGAGATGCACACATGCGTTCTGTCCCCTCCCCTCTTTTCCCTAATCCCCTGACCGCGGATGCACGGGTGGATGTCTGGGATGGGGGGCCTGGCGAGGCGGGATGCCGGTCTCCACACGGGTGGTTGTAATTACTAATAAATAATGATCGGGGTAGAAACTAACATCCCTACCACTGTTAATTTGGGCCGACTCTGGTTGGTTTGGGTGATGGAAACAATGACAAGTAAGTATATTAATTTTGTAAGTAATGCTATGTAATTTTAAAGCTGTGTCTTTCACCAATACTCGGTACAATAAAAATTATCACTAAATAATTGAGGGTTGGTTGGAAGATATTGCTTAAAAGCAATAAGCCCACCCTTGTACTTTTGCTATGTAATTGTACATGAAGTTTTAAATAAATAAATAAAAGACCTTTCTTAATTTTGTCGATAATGCTTATCTCAGCCTTGCATTCTGCTCTAATTTCAACATTAGTGCACCTATCATCTATCATACATAGTTTTACCACACATTCGCCTGAGAGATCGCATTTCATACATATTTAGCGTGCCTTTTGACAGACTGTACAATTTTCGGCCCCGTATGAAGTGCGTTCTAGATAAGAATTAAAACGAAAATGATGTCTGTCTCCAAAAGCAAAAAAACATTGATTTATAATACACTTAGATCTGCCTTGCAGAGTAAATTATTTAGAAAAAGTAATGACACGAAGATTCCGCACCTCAATACACTAACACGGGTCGACCTATCAGAGCCCTTCGACTGCCGGCAAGCATCCGCCCACACACCGCAAAAGGTATGTACAATACTAACCCGTTCCTTACGAGGAGCGTTCATGAATTTTACCATGCATCTAAAATGACTTTTTTTCTTCTTGTGGACGGGCTGTTTGCTATTATTTAAGAAGAAAACTTTCTTTGAATAATAATTATTTTAGGCTATGTAAACAAATATAAATAAACACTTACATGTGGAAAGTGACGCCATCTTTTTTCTTAATTTTATCCGTACGGTTTTTACACGGTTCTAACTACACAGGAAGGCATTTTGGAATGTTTTCTGAACGTCCGACTCTGCCGGCGGTTAAAGAAATACTGAATACGCGTCTGGCGTAGTTGGAGGTTTTGGCGTAGTTGAAGTGTCATTCATTTTTTGGGTTCAGTTCAAATCTAAGTAAATCAATGCCAAAAAACCTCTTGTATCTTGTATCTACGCATCGATCAAGCTGTTTCCGGTCAACTGTCAATTCATCGCGAAGCAATGTCACTTTACGGGAATGTCAGACTTGTGTGGCAAATTTACGACTTATTTCTTAAATTTATTTCTTCACAGCAGAGCATAAAGGACTTTCAAAATCTAAGCAAGCCACAAAACATCCCAAAATGGCATCATTTTGAGAAGCAAGACCGTAAAATAGAGTATTGTCACCTATGGTTGACATTTTGCTGTAAAAAAACGGCAGCGCGGCGATATTGAAAAATATTTATAATCCCAAATTTTTTTAAAACAACATTTTGAATGTGTACAAATTCTTGTAGACAAATTACTGGATTATACCCATGCTGGGCTGATACCAGATATTATTGATATCCCAACAGAGACAGAGTAAACCTGTAAACGCCTAGATAAATCCACATTCGTTTTCAGAGTAACTATGTCTCTGTTAGGATATCAATAATTTCTAATTTATTTATTGATCAGCCAGAAGAAGGCGTGTCATAAATTTAACACGTCTAGAAGGAAATTTCAATCGGGATAGCGCAGCTGGTGTCAAATTAGATGCAATACAATTGTTACGAATCGATTTGCTTACCTGTTCATTACCCATTTAGAATTCGTTTAAACTAGGCTTAATTCTGGGAAACTCTACACATTTTTTTTTACTAAAATGTTTTTACTGTAAGTTAAATAAGGAACGTATTAAAAAAGTAGATATTATTATTTGATTTCAGATGTTTTGAAAGAATATATCTTGACATAAGAGAGATTATTGTCTGCCCAGTAGTCTAGTGGTTATTTCACTGGGCTGCCACCAGTGGTGTGCACAGAGTTTTGAATCAGGGTAGGCAGTATAAAAAACAAAGCTATTGAATATACCTACCTATCTAACGATAGCGAATGCCGAGTAAGAATTGACGATGTTGTCTCAGATTGGTTTGAGGTCACCACCGGAGTGAGACAGGGTTGCGTCCTTGCCCCATTTCTGTTTATAATCCTCATGGATTTTATCCTGAGGATGTCAATTCCGCCAGACCGAGGAATATCCATCTCCCCCTCCCAAAAGCTCTGCGACCTGGAGTACGCTGATGACGCCGTCCTTATTGACGAATCAGTCGGGGGCCTTCAAATTATTGTTGATAGGCTTAATTTGGCACTCCACGTGCATGGGTTTAAAAATCAACATTGGTAAAACCCATGTCATGTGTAACAGCTCGTGTCAAGATGCCCAGATCCCCCTGGCTTTGTCAAGACAAGTCATAGAAAGGGTCGAGAGCTTCAAATACTTGGGAGCGTACATGACAGAAAACGGCAGAGTTCAGAAAGAACTGGGAGTGCGGCTTGGAGTAGCGGGCGCCGCATTCAACAGTATGAAAGCTGTCTGGAGATCGGATATTTACTCGGTTAAAACAAAATGCCGCCTTTATAACTCCTGCATCACACCTGTTCTTCTCTATGGCTGCGAATCGTGGCACCTAACCAGGGCCCAAGACAGCAGAATACTAAGTTTTGAGAATAGGTGTCTTAGAAGAATTTTAGTTGTGCGGTGGTTTGACTTTGTAAGGAACACAGAGGTGAGGCAACGGACACAGCAACCCTTGGTATCTACTGTCATCCGGCGGAGGCGTTTCGGCTCGCTAGGCCATATACTACGTACGCCTCCCGAGAGCCGCCACCATGCTTGCCTATTTTACAAGGCATCGGGTTCTCGGCGTCCTGGTTATCCACTGTTGACAATTCGTCGGCAGTTTGCGTCAGAGCTGCGGGACGTGGACTCGACTTGGGAGGATGCACGGGAGCTGGCGGCCGATCGCTTGGCCTGGAGGCAGTTTGTGGATTCCATATGTCCACAAAGCGAGCGGATATGGTATGATGATGATGATGATTGTAGACAATTTTCTCGAAAACTATGGGTCAAATAAAAATTAAAAAAATCTACTAAATCGACTCCAAATATGATGTAGATTCACTGGTTTCCCGCTTGTACGTCGAGTTTTGTTACATCATGTATACAATAATATTAGTTATTCTTCCAAGAATACTATGTAACTTGCAAATTAATACAAAGTTACAATTTATTGTTAGATACTTTTCATAAATATGCACTAATAATTATCGTGGATTTTTTCAATAATAAGTACTTGATTACATTCCTGGGAAATCACATTTATGAGAATAATACAATAGGCCTTTGTCAAGATTTTTTTTTATTGACCAATAAATTAAATTTAAAAATCTCATGACAATAGGTGCAAATATTTTTTATATTGGATAAAAACACCGTGTTTCACGGTGAGACCGCAAAACTCCGGAGGCTGATTGCTCATGGTATTCTAAGAAAAAAATCCTAATAAAGTTTTTTGATAGAGGCATTTCTAATAATTAATTTTCACACCTGTTCTCCTCTATGGCTGCGAATCGTGGCACCTAACCAGGGCCCAAGACAGCAGACTTCTGAGTGCAGAGAATAGCTGTCTTAGAAGAATTTTAGGTGTGCGGTGGTTTGACTTTGTAAGGAACACTGAGGTGAGGCAACCCAACCCTTGGTATCTACTGTCTATCATCCGGCAAAGGCGTTTCGGCTGGCTAGGCCATATACTACGTATGCCTCCCGAGAGCCGCCACCACGCTCGCCTATTTTACAAGGCATCAGCTTCTCGACGTCCTGGTCGTCCACTGTTGACAATTCGTCGGCAGTTTGGACGTGGACTTGACTTGGGAGGATGAACGGGAGCTGGCGGCCGATTGCTTGGCCTGGAGGCAGTTTGTGGATTCCATGTGCTCTACATAGGGAGCGGATGATGATGAATTTTTAAAAAGTGTTAAAAAAAAGCGACGCTTGTAATACTGGCTTCTGTTTGAAGTGTTAGCGTTGGTGGGGTAGTGCCGGGCGGGGAGGCGGGAAGGGGGGGGGGGGGGACCTCGGTCACCGTACCCACATTCAAATTCAAAATTCAAATCTAAATCTTTGGTCTATATTTCAAAAATATGTAATTTCCCGTACACGTGAGTTTTTATTCATATTTTTTAAGAAATTAAAATTGAGTTTACCGAAAAACTTTGTTAGGATTTTTTTTCTCAGAATATCACGAATAGTCACCCTCCGGAGTTTTCGCGGTCTCATCGTGGAACACGGTGTATATATTTGCGTGTGATTTTCATATTCATATTTCATGTGTGATACTGCATATACACTTCCAGAGCTTTTGTGTCTCCGTTGAAATGTCAAT
The DNA here is from genome assembly GCA_022494985.1 of Micrasema minimum. Lineage (NCBI taxonomy): Eukaryota > Metazoa > Arthropoda > Insecta > Trichoptera > Brachycentridae > Micrasema > Micrasema minimum. The sequence goes on from JAGVSP010001143.1 coordinate 68,240, forward strand.
AATGAAATATTAACACTTTGAAAAATCATTTCTGATATTTTGATTTTTTTTATATTTTTTTATTTGACCACCTCAACAGGCCAGGAGGCCCAATTACAGAGGAGAACCACATCGCAAACACCCAGGCTTGAGAAAAATAACTTTTTACTTTGATAAGGTTTTCTTAAAGAAATGTTATTTTGTTGATTGATTCGGCCTTCACTTTATAACACAATGAATTATGATTAAATAAAATGATGTTATGTGTTACTATTGGTTTATTCTATAGAAATAGAATTTACCTACACTACCAGTTGCTCGATCACAGATCACTATCGACGCGGTAATAAGCGACGTGATAACGATTTCTTACCATGGATGTTTAACGTTTTCGCGATCACAATGGAACACGCGTTAAAAGTTATCGATCGGGATTATTAAACGAGCGCATCAAGTCGCGTTTATGCTTTTTAAAATAAAAACTATTAAAAAGCATAGATTTTTATTGAAATTAGAGTATTTGAACACACCCAAAAATGTTGTAAGTATAAAATTCTTGGTCTAAATATAAGTCAAATAAATTGCAGAGTCATCTGCAGGCGATTACTAGTAATTAATTTAACTCGGTCAGAGTCTTAATTACAAAAATGAAGTAATTTGCTAATAAATACTTAACGTTAATATCAATGCATGGAGCTTGTTACGCGCTGGTGAAAGGTTTTCGATTCGTAACATAAATACAAAAAAAAAAATAAGCGGAATGGGGAATGTTGTAGTACGTAAAGTGGCCACTCAACCCAGGCAATGACAGGTCATAAACCCTGTAAACGAAACCCTGCTCGAATATATTCCTGAATTTAAAAAAAATCTACGCTATCATTCATTCATTCATTTTTAAAAAATTAACACAAAGTTGGATACATAGTGTAAAGGTAGAATCATTCTTACTTTAAAGACTATAACTATAACATAATCTACGTCATTTTTTTATATTATATATCATAATTATTTCCCCCCTTCTTCTTCCGGTATAAAGATACCAATATATCTTGTGTTCATTCTTTTTTTAACTATCTTGTTTACATTATCTGTTATTTTTCCATTTCTTTTTTTAACTATCTTGTTTACATTATCTGTTATTTTTCCATTTCTTTTTTTAACTATCTTGTTTACATTATCTGTTATTTTTCCATTCCTTTTTTTAACTATCTTGTTTACATTATCTGTTATTTTTCCATTTCTTTTTTAACTATCTTGTTTACAGTATCTGTTAATTTTCCATTTCTTTTTTTTCTATCTTGTTAAAATTATCTGTTATTTTTTTCCATTTCTTTTTTTAAATATCTTGTTTACATTTTCTGTTATTTTTCCATTTCTTTTTTTAACTATCTTGTTTACAGTATCTGTTAATTTTCCATGCACTTTTTTTTTAACTATCTTGATAAAATTATCTGTTATTTTTTCCATTTCTTTTTTTAAATATCTTGTTTACATTATCTGTTATTTTTCCATTTCTTTTTTTAACTATCTTGTTTACATTATCTGTTATTTTTCCATTTCTTTTTAACTATCTTGTTTACAGTATCTGTTAATTTTCCATTTCTTTTTTTAACTATCTTGTTAACATTATCTGTTATTTTTCCATTTCTTTTTTAACTATCTTGTTTACATTATCTGTTATTTTTTCCATTTCATTTTTAAATATCTTGTTTACATTATCTGTTATTTTTCCATTTCTTTTTTTAACTATCTTGTTTACATTTTCTGTTATTTTTCCATTTCTACATGACTTAATCTTTCTCTTTTGCCACGTGCACACTGTATGACTTTTACAGTATACCGTACAAACAGGCTATGCCTTGGTGGGATTTTTGTTTATATATATATTTTTTTATTGTACATACATTTGTTTTTAATGTATATCTATGTAAACAAAAAAAAATCTTTTGAAATAAAAAATCAAAAAAATAAATAAAAAATCTCTGTAGGGATATAAAATGAAGTAATAAGCATAGGTTATGATTTCATTACAATCACCTTATTTTTAAGCATAGAAATACGAATAAAGTAAACAACCGACTACAGATACGGCCGAATAATCGGTTTTCCCAACTAGTCGGTCATCTCTAATTTATATGCGTCAATGTACTGAAAAACATAAAGATATATACTTAATATACTTACGTCAACTGTGAAAAGTGTCATAAATCGGAATAACAAAAAATATTTTCGAGATAGCGAAAAAACAGAGTCAAAGGTTAAACGTAATATTTCTCCACTGAACAGATAATTCAGTCGTAAAAACATCGCTTATAAAAATTAAGAAAGATCTCTTACGATATTTTCGTAATCTTGGTATACGTAAATGTGATGGTTTTTGAAAGAAATGTGAATATGACCGTAGGTAATATTATAGTAAATGGAGACAGATTGAAGCAGTTTGAAGAATTTGTATATTTGGGAAGTGTGTTTACAAGAGACGGAAATGTGGATAAGGACATTGAGAGAAGGGTTAGTGCCGGAAACAGAGTTAATGGTGCCTTGAAATCGATAGTGGCAAATAAGAACTTATCGAAAGAAGCAAAATTGGCAGTACACAACGGAGTTCTGGTACCAACCCTTATGTATGGTAGTGAAGCGTGGTGTGTGGAAAAAGAAGGATGAAAGTAGACTGAATGCTGTTGAAATGTCATCTCTCTGTGTGGTAAGACTATGTATGATAGGTGTACAAATGTCGAAATTAGAGCAGAGTGCAAGGCTGAGATAAGCATTATCGACAAAATTAAGAAAGGGCTTTTACGATGGTTTGGTCATGTGGAGCGAGCGAGTGATGAAAAATCGGCTAAAAGAAGTTTAAATGCAAGTGTGCCTGGATGTAGAAGCCGCGGAAGGCCGAGAAAGACATGGCATGACCAAGTACGACAAGTACTTGAAAGTGGACATGTGAAAAGTCGGAATAATCGGCGTATGTGCATGAGAAGATGTATGAATGTAGAGGAAGCAAAGGAAGTATGTCAGGACAGAGTGGTATGGCGTTCTATCCTCTCTGCCTACCCCTACGGGGAAATGGCGTGATGGTTAGTTAGTTAGTTAGTTAGGTATACGTAAAAAGTATGAAAAAATCATAGCCCTTGTTCTACATCCCTAAGAGAAAATCGAGGACTCTGATTGTATGGAGAAACGGCCGCGGGCACGTCACAATGCATCCTCTTAAGCCCACTTTATACGGCACCGAAAACTGTACAATTTCTTGTGCAGTTTGCAAACTGTCCCGTATAAAGCGAAAACTGGATGGAATATTGAATAATCGGCGCGACGTTCGACTGACCAGAATTAATGTTTTGTAGTGTAAACGTTTAAGTAGTAGAGATATTGATATATTTAATGATTTTTTTTTTAAAGAAAAAGAAACATTTGAATTCACTCAAATATTTCAATTTTGGGGCCGCTTTCAAACATTTGGAAATAACTGTGCAGAAAGCAGGAAACAAGTTGCGCAGGAGTGGGATTCGAACCTAGAGATTCTAATCCGGAGTCTTCGATTCTACCACTAGACCACAACCCGGTTCAAAACTGAATTTTAAAAACGTAAAAAACAAATAACATAATATTTACATTATTAGCGAGATATTAGAGATGGGCCGACTGCGACTTTGGCCGACTAGCCGACTGGCTGACTAGCCGACTGGCCGACTAGCCGACTAGCCGACTGGCCGACTGGCCGATTAGTCGGCCAAGCTGATCATTGCTTTCGGTGGAGTTTGTGCGGCCTCGGCAATGTTCGTGGCAAGAAAAATAGAAGATATTCATGATGACAAGTCAAGTGCAGCTACTGCACTCCTACTTACCGACTGTGAACCTGACACTAACAAGAAAAAGGTTACCCACGTTCTTTATTCAGAGTTGGAAAAGCTCTCGTTTAGAATGTATATTTTGTTAAAATTACAATTACTTAATAGTAATTACTAAAGTTCAATTATTGAATACCAAGAGTTCCTATTCCAAGATTATATTAAAAAACTGCAAGACTGAATCTAAAATAAAAACTATTACTAAAAGTTATGATTTCGTTTCAATCACCCTATTTTTAAGCATGACAATTCGTCGACAGTTTGCGTCAGAGCTGCGGGACGTGGACTTGACTTGGGAGGATGCGCGGGAGCTGGCGGCCGATCGCTCTGCCTGGAGGCAGTTTGTGGATTCCATATGCTCCACATAGGGAGCGGATATGGTATAATCGCCGTGGTGTAGATAAATAGATGTACAGACTAGTCGGTACATCTCTACTATTTATACAATTTCCTGAGCGCAAACATACGATAATAACTTACGATTGCGCTTAAAAAACATACATATTTTGCGTGTCTTTTGACAGACTGTACAGTTTTCTGTACAAGAAACTGTACAGTTTTCTGTCCCGCATAAATTGCGCATAACCCGTTCGAATTTATGAATAGAAGATTAAGTTCATGATCTGAATCTTACTAGGACTAGGACATGACAAGGAACGAAAGAAAATAGCCTATCTATAAACATCATTGACGTTTTTTGCTTTCAAATGTTTATGTTTGGCACATGGGACGTTTTCTCATATCGCCGACGATGTTTAGGTATAGGTACATATATTATATTGATCTGGAACATAGGGGACATGTTATTATGCATTGTACCTACATTAAAAACACCGTAAAATGCGGGTAACATGTAAATCTTTATATTCCCGTTATATAAAGTAACTTTTAACCCTCGATCCGTCGCGTGGGGTTTTTCAAAGCTTGACGTAAAAAAAAATACAATTCATTCGTTCCGCATATCCGAATCATCGTAAAAGGCTTTTCTTAATTTTGTCGATAATGCCTATCTCAGCCTTGAATTTTGCTCTAATTTCGACATTAGAGCACATATCATTCATAGTTTTTACGCACTTCCGCCTGAGAGATCGCATAAACCACGATGCAATGCACGATGTCTCGACAAACATAAATATATTGTGGGAACATAAGATTTATTTATTTAATTGTTTTAACGCCCATAGTGCTTTTACATTTTTAAGTGATTACACAGTAGGTAGCTATTCATTACCGCCAGAAATGGCATCCAGACACTGTTCCCTAAAATGAACTAGATTCGTGTTGAAAACATCAATGTTATTAGCATACTTGTTTGCCAGTACGTGCATTCGTCGTATAGATGAGTTTTCACTGTGATTTGTCGATGATTGGCTGCAGTAAAATAGTGCATTACTACGGGTAACTCGACCAGGCACTCGTATACTAATTCAATTTGTTAGTTGACAACAATCAAACGTAGATTTTAATACTTTGAACAGAAAGAGCAAATCATTTAATATTCTTCTATTTCCTAATATACAAACAAGATATTAAACTCTAATTTTAAAAAATGAAGATTCTAGAACAAATTCAAATTTTTGACTGCATCGTAATTTAATATTAAAAATGTTCAAATCAATAAAACAGTTTAAAAAACACGTTTTCAACTGAAGTTAGGCATACAATAAAATGCATATTATTTAGGTTAAATGATTATAAAAAAATAACTTCAAAAACCGAAGTAGGTCGACCAAAATTGATGTTATTTGACAATAATTTTGGTAAATTTTTCTGCAATATTTTACGGCGTAAATGTTTGATTTATGTAACGAAAAATATGTTTTAATTTACCTTTAACAGGTCGAACCATCAGTAACTCGAACATATTTAATTTTCAGTGAAGATTTTGTTTATCACTTTTACTCTAAAACGTATAATTTCTCAATTCTGACAGCTTTACGCTGACAGCGTGCTGATCGAAGTTGACAGTTAGTTGTGGACCATAGAGAGAAAACTGGTGCCATAGACAATAGTCCGCTCTAAAATTGTGACGTATAAAATAAAAGATACCACCTACGCGATTCATAATAATAATTCTATATCCGCTACCTGTGTGGAGTATATGTACTCCACAAATTGTCTCCGACGCAGCTACCGTGCATATTTCCAAGTCAGATCCATCTGCCGTAGTTCTGACGTACACTCCCGACTGACTGTTAGCAGTAGTGGCCGTCAGGAACCTGAAGCCTTGTAAAGGTTGCTGTTTCAATTCCCGATGGGCGTCAATATGAAATATTTCACTTTGATAGTATTTTTATTTAACTTTTATCAGTAGTTATAGTCAAATAATTTAATCATGGAATTCCACCAAGTAATGACAGTAAAAAATATTAATGAAATGAAACATACCTACCCTTTATTTTTTTATATTATGTATAATTTACTTTATTTTTTAAATCTATGAAATACCTCACTAGGCAAGTCCCGTGCTGAGGTATTAATGTTACAATGCTTTTATTTTCTCGTGGGTGGGGTGACCATCTTAAGACACTTCTCTGGGCTCATCTCATACATAATGGCTTGGACTGGCGCTGAAGCGTAAGACTGATCATCTTGTCTTCATTTATTTATATTTTAATGTTATGCACACAGAGCTATGCAGGTACAATAAATTGACATTAATATTTCAAGGAAATGTGTATAACGTAGCACCAATTAATTGCACAACACAATGTACAAAATAAATTTCTGAAGATATCAGGAATGAGGAAAAAAGTATTTGAAATGTTTATGTAGTGTATATGTTGTATTGTGGTACGTGTGTGGAGTGTGGTGTAAGTGTTGGGAAATAGGTTCTGAATATTTAAGCGTAGGAGACAGCAATAAGTTGGTTATCATGTACCATCGGGTGCGGATAAGGAGAATAGTAGTAGAGCATAGGTTAAACAGTATTTTCAACTGTAAAGCACCCTTGAGGTGATTTTTCGCAAAAATGGTGCTATAAGTATGTATAAGTTAGCTAATTATTATTATATTATTTTAGTTACTCTTCGTTGGACCCTTTCACTATTACTACTATTTTTCCTTTATCCGCACCCAATGGTGCATAGGGCACTGTGTCGGTACATCAAGTGCAGTGTTTCTTGATAATTTTCATTACATGAAGGTAAGATTATGACACATGAAATATTAATTAAGTAAATAAATATTCCATGTTGACCCCCTACGGGAATCGTTTCAAGATTTGCAATATTTTTTATGGAATATTGATTCTAATCTAATATCCACACTATAAAAGGGGTCATAAATATACATAAAGATTCAGATCTGCAGATAAAACATTGTCATATCCCAAACTTTGGACTAATTTAGAACAGCAGTCAACCTGTTAACACGGATTTTTAAACGTGGAAATTGTTGAACTGTTCATCCGTGAAAAACACTAATATTAAATAAAATCAATAATTGTAGTCCAGGTAACTAAATTGTATTTAAAAATATAAGTACCGAGTAAAAACATTATCTACAAAGTATCGTTTGCGATGTGTGTAAGTAATACATTTTCTACAAATTGTAACAAAAGTTATTTCACTCCAAATCCACAGCGATTCGAAGATATCCGTCTTCATCGTAACACATTAGAAGGCTTGCTTTTTGTCCTTTAATACCTCCCAAATCTTTTTCTAATACATGGACAGAACACAGTGACCAAGAGGCCTCAACTTTAGTAGAATAGAAGTCCCCATTCTCCATTGTCTGCACTTCGAACCAACATACGACAGCGTTAACTTTTCCATCACGCAGCAGCCTCAAATCCCGAACGTTGTACCCACTCTTTTTTACGCAGTGCTCAAGTAACTCCACATCTTCGGACATCCCTAAATGAGGGAGGCGTGTAACATCAGAATTGAAATTTAGCCCAACCATATACTGGTTTATAAACTCTGCTATTTTGTAGCCAGATACGTTGCGGTTATCGACGCGGTTTATTCGCTCCAATTCTTCCGAGAATATTAGCTTTGCCATTAGTTTGACTTTATGCGGAAGAGAAAGTCCGTTTTTTTCTAGCTTATTCCGTCTGAACTCATTGGCGCGTAAAATGTGCTTAACATTTAGCTCGCCGTAAGCTTCATTTATAAAATTATTTACAATTAAATGGTATTTTCTGACATTTTTAACGATGTCGATCTCTGTGGAAAACGTAATTCTGTCTATATTGATTCCGTTCAGTTCACAGAGTCGTAAGATCAAGCGCTGTTCTTTTTCTGTGTGAGATAGACACGTTAGGTGCTGAATGCCGCGTGCAAGCAAAAGGAGTCCGGTGATCGGAAATGGCGTAAGGTCCAATATTCTTTATCTCTTTGAACGAGCACGCTTGCGTCAGATGAACGCAGGCAGAACTGGCCGCTGAGTCTGAAGCATTGACTAAGACAGGATCGTTTAAAATGCGAACAACACTCGTCGAAACAGGAAAAGAATCTTCATCAATATTTTTAAACATTTGTAGTTTTCCATTTTCACAGTTCAAACTAACATTGATTTCTTCGTTACTTTTTACAATAATTGGACAGTCCAGATAGAATATTGCTTGTTCCCATGCGTTGGCACGGCGTTCATTTCTCGGATCTGTTGTGATAGTAATCTTATCAGTCAGATTCAAATCGAACCAGACAGCGTAAGCGTGAATATTTGAATCGCAATTCGCCGTCAATTTAACGTCCATTTTAATTTTCCCTTTAACGAGATCTTCCAAACATTCCGTGTCGTAAAAATCGACATGTTGAAACATTTTGACATCTGTAACGTATGACATATCGGCGAAAAGATTCAAGTCTTCGGTGTCGTAGGGATCTTGCGAATTATCCGCAAATACTTTAACACCGTAAAATTTTATTCTATCTTTTAGATTGTTGTCTAAAAACATATGTTTTTTCGCCAATGTGTTGCTGTTGATTCCGCAAACATACAAACTGCCGGATTTCGGGATTATAATGTCTGTTGGTTGGTTGAGCATTAGTGTTTTCCGAGCGTGGATCATGGTTTGCAGAACTCCTTCGCCGAAAAAACCAGCGTCAAATATTTCAGTGACGACTGCCGATACTTTTCCGTTGATTTTTTCCGAGTCCAATGATGTCGAAAGATTGTTGATAAGCAAAACGTCTTGTAGATTGTTTTCGTTGAAAACAGCGAGCGCTACGTTGTATAACGCTACATTTGATTCTATCGCAACAAGTCGTTTTGGTTTAGGATTTACTTCAGCTGCGAATAAAGTCAAAAGTCCACTACCGCATCCAATATCAGCAATCGAATCGTTTTCTTTGATCGTGCCGAGTATCGCGTCCTTATACGCTTCGTTCCTAACGCGATCGTTTAGCATACGATAATGCCAGCGAGACACAAGCATGTTCTTTAAATCGTCGAGTTCCCTTTGCCACAGAGGGATCTCGGGTGAAATAAGCGTTGCTTCTCTATAAAAAGTAAAAGCAACATGCGGTAGATTTATTGAAATGAGATGCTTGGCGAAATAGCGTTTTAATTCAGCGCAGTCCGGGTACAGTTCAAGCGCCTGTTCGTAACATTTATAAAAGTCTTTGACGCGCTTATTTTTAAGCAAAGTCTCTCCAATATTTTCTGTTAATTGAACAAAAGTTTCCAGCATCTGTGGTCTCCATTCTGGGCATAACGTGAGCGCCACTAGATAATGCGCAAACGCCCTACTTTTGTTGGTCGACATGTACCTCATCGCCTTCGTGTACGAGTCTTTAGCCAGCTCCTTGGAATCCATTTCTAAGATCTTTAGATCGAATAGACAGCTGACAAATCATAAAATTAATGGATCGGTATATTCGCCAGATATATTTTCACATTTTTGAGAAAAGGAGGAGCACTATGACTGCGCCGATCAATTTGAGGAATGTCATAAACATTATTTGAGAAAAACATTCAAAGTTTATGAAGAAATTGACAGCTGCATGTCATTTCGAATTTTATTCCAAAAAACTATTTCCGTAATATGCACACAAATCATTATGTAATTTGAAAGTTCCTAACAAATTTGTATTCATTTTTTTAAATTCCCATTTTCAAATAGCACTTTATTTTAATCCTTAAATATATTATGTCGTAGTACCCGGACGTGAAACAAAGAGCTAGTTAGTAGTAGTTTACTACAACTACTTTCATTTATTCGCACCCTATTTTGCACAGGGCACTGCAAAAAAAA